>OY735237.1:41586497-41763997 GCA_963457665.1 Thysanoteuthis rhombus | reverse complement strand
TCTTTTCCATTAAAGAAACCAGACATTGGAGTCCATTCTTCAACGACACAATTGAAGTGGGCAAGATGAATATGAACCACGTTCCTGGTGATAGATATGATCTCTCAATCTACCTATATGGTGGGGTAGTGAAGGGCAAAAAGCAAAGGCCACCTCTGACTTCGGGGGTGGGGGAATGCACAAGTCCTTTTCTTAACAGCGTTTCGTCATTTCAACAAGAACATTTTTTCTGGTTCTGGGTTGAAGATAACACAATCCAACGGAAAAAAAACAAGAAGAAACAAAACGACCCTCACCAACAACAAAGTTCTTTCTCTCTGTCTCTTTTTCTTTCTTATTTCTATCTTCCCAACTCTCTCTTTCACTCGCCATTTTCTTTTCCATCGTCATCATGTATACATCTCCCTTTACGCTTTTCCTTCAGTTCAATCTACGAGTTGAAAAAAAATCCCCTTCAATAGGGTAGGTTTTCAGCCAGTAAATATTAGCAATAAAATGGCTGCTATAATGTCCTTAGCTACATGAACAACATTGTCTCTGTGCGCTGGCAATTTCCCCAACACCTGGCAGAACAACGTACATAATGTAAATTAGATAAACACATCCATGTAAGTGGCCCTGTGGCGCAACGGTAGCGCGTCTGACTCCAGATCAGAAGGTTGCGTGTTCAAATCACGTCGGGGTCAATTATATTAGCTGTTTGGAGTGCGAGATAAGGAATTACTCCAAGCACTTTGAATCGCAAAAAAAACAAACCATAAAAAAACAAAACGAAACAAATAAATAAGCTTACTCTTGACAGACCATTTCATGTTTCATCTTTTTTCGAGAGGATTGCAACAGAAAAAGCCGCTAGATTATTAGTAGCATCCAAATCGCCACTGAAATGTTCCTAGCTACATCCTCGACAATACTCACTGAATATTTACAATAATGAATTTATTATATGAAAACAATATTCTTTGATAATTTTTAAAAGTATTAATCGGAAAATTTTCATGTTTTTATCTAGTAAATTTATGATTGTAAATACTAAATTTACAATAGATGTTGTCATGAATCGTAAATGTATGATTATTGAGAAATAAACCCAAGTTGTTAAACAAATATCAATTTGTTATGATATTATATTATTATCATAATACATAATAAATAGGTTCAAATGACAGCTAAATAGCGTAATGAAACCATTTACGATCCACCAAACAATCTTGCGTAGACAGGATGGGGATGTACTTATCTGAAAATGAATAGTTGAACATGGAATGTCCAATATTCAATTAAATTGTTTTTGGAAAATATGATCGATTGGGCGGAAATAGAATCTTCCCGGAAAGAAATACGCGGTTTGGTCACTCGAGGGGAGAAGAAATTCTCTCTCGATCCATTGAATGTATATAACTGGAGTTTTTTTCCCCACTAATTCCTCTTTGTTTTTGTCAATAAAGATGCACAAAATATGCACTTGTCTAGATACAAAGGACAGTGACAGTGAGGATGTTATTTTGAATACAGTGGCCAGGTTTTGAAATCAGGGGAGCGAACACATGAAATAGGCACCAGAAAAAGATACAAGAGTTTAAATTCATTACTTTGTATTTAAATCAAAACAAAAGGAAGATACAGGAAGGATGTGCATCATTGTTATTTTGTATTTAAAATCAAAACACAATATTAAAACAAAGTTTCACAAGAATCTATATTGTTTTTGAAATAATGAAAGCATAATGAAAATATGTAATTTAAATATTTTACATCTCAAGTATGAAATGAAAACAAAACAAAGCGATATGAAAAATGTATGAAGCAAATACGACAGTGATTTTCATCTTCGTTCTTGCAATCCTTTCTATTACTTTAGCATGAAGAGCAAAGCAAACCCAGGCCATCTAGTCTCGCCTATAGTTGAGGGAAGGTACGTCCTCAAACAGCGCTCGTTATTGGTAGGGTCAGAAAGAATTTTCACAATGTAGGCAAGTTAGGATAAATAAAAGACGTGTCAGCGAAGATGATGAATTCAGTTTCTCAACTCTTGACCTCACTATACTGTCAGTGATCAGCATCTCCTTGTATTTGAATGAAAGAAACTCTTGTACGAGTACAGTTCGACTTTAGATGACATCCGAGTATGTGTCCACTAAAATTTCCAGTTTATTCACATTATCTGTGTTGTCAAAATGCTTTGGAACTAAAGCCTTAAATTCATGGAGACACATTTTAAAAATGCTCCTATCTTTTCTACTTCTGCTATTCTATGATATGGAATAGGATTCAAGTATGATTTTCTTTTTATCATGCTCCTCTCATTTCTGCAATGTCATTATGGAATCTTTTCCTTTTACTTTCTCTGTGTTGCTTGGATTCTTTATAAATATTATATTTTCAAGCCAACTCGGTTGTTTCATTCTAGGTCTCTTTGGATTGAAATTCAAACACATTTAGCTTGTTTTTTTAAACATTTTATCACCCAACATAATGCTGGTTCCATTGTAAGAGTAACAGTCACATATAGCTCTTGACAGCCCTAAGTATGACTGGAAGAAGAATATTGAAAAAATATTCAGCTCTTGCAACTAGATTGTATGAATCGTTCCACTGGATTTCTGTTTACTTATACGTATCGCAAGGATAAAGAATATTTATCAATTCTGTTGATATCGATAGTAAAGTCAACAATTATTGCAAAGTACTTAGCCACCTTGATTTGTTATAAATCTGCCATCAATTGCTTATGCTTAGTGTGTAGGAAGTCCTCAGAAATCGGGAGTGGCGAATGGTAACCCTTTCCATGCTATTGAGTCTGTGAGGAATGGTGGTACATACATACATTCATGCATGCACATAAAGGTACCCATACATCTACAGACACACACATACACGTGTGCGTGCTCATATACGTCGTTGATTATATGATATCTAGAAGAAAAACAAAACAACGAAATATCTTAACCATTTGGAACAGAATTATCGGAAAAAATGCTATCAAGACGATTGATTCATAATGTGGACAAAAACGAAAAGAAAATGTTCTTCAGTTACATCAAACCCTGAACAAGTTACATTAACATATCAATTCAACAATGGAACATAAATTACCATTTCTGGACTGTAAAATTATAAAAATTGGAAGAGAAATTCAAACTGACATATTACAAGCCGACTGACAGTAAACCCTACCGACTATTTTCTTCCTGTCATCCTAAACACACCAAGGTTAGTGTACACTTTTTCCTTATTCGACGACTAAAAACTAAAATAATGAAACAGGAAACATCATATCATAGACTTGAAGATTTGCAGAAATTCCTGTAATGATAAAAATTACCAACTTAATCAAAGCAGGAATTAGAAAAGCAAAAAGATCGGAAAAAACAGCAATTTATAAAAGAAAGCATTAAACTAATAAAACAACTACTATCCACCTCAATAGCACCCACAACCCCACTAAACCCAAACATCTTCGAAGTAATAACACAAGACAACCCCATCCTGAATAGAGACCTTCATATGAACAGCATCCTCAAAAAAAATCAAAATGATATACTGTAAAAGGTAGCCTCTCTACTTGAAACAACTTTTGACACAAGCCAAATTCACTGAAAAAGTTTAAGCAGAGAAAAAATGATTAAATGCAATTGTACTAACGGTGGACTCTATACACACCTAGTAGATGGAAATGATACTTTCAAGTGCTGAAAAACTTTTAAAATCCAATCAAACATAACGTGCAATGTAAAAAAAAAAATCATTTATGGCATGATCTGCCAGGGATGCGCAAAGAATATCTAGGGGAGACCTCACACATTAGAAATAGAATAATGGTGAACAAGCAACAGATTAGGGATCCATTAACCAGGATTCTTAAAGTTACCAGTCATATCAGCAACTGCACCTCATTAGAACTTAAATTTTTTGTCTTCCCATTTAACAAAATGAAGACAATCCCATACAAAGGAGAATAAAAGAAAACATCCTCATAAAAAAATTCGAACCTGCTTTGAACTGTAATTGGCAGATGTGGAGTTTTTGTCAACAACCCTTTACGCTAAAGATTTTATTCAAATATTTTCAACAGCTCTCAATTGACTCTCCTTCATTGCACCACTTACCAGGTCTTAATACCCACCCTATTTCCCTGATATTAATTATCGCATTTATAAATGGACGTGTATATATTAAACCCGTTATGTACCCGTACAGTCACTTCTTGTCATTATTCAACAATCCGTCATCAGCCATTTTGTACGTCCTCTTTTTATCTTTATTTCTGACAAGTTTATCTTTTCATGCATGTATCTACAGGTGTCTATGTCTCTGTCTCTTTATGCGGAGATCTCATATTTTCTATTTGTGCCCACCAGCACACCCACCGCATGAGGGTTTACAAGCACGTGTGGGCAAATGTGAATATTACACGTACACCCTGTATGTGCTTGTATTTCTGCGTCTCCCACGTAAATGTATACATGTGAGTGGATGTGTTTGTGCACACGTGTGGATGCTTAGATGTGTGCATAGATATACAGATCTGTGTTGGTTTATATACATGTCCTTAAACAAATGGATATCTATGCACGTATGTGTATATACGTCCGTAGAGGGGGAATCTGTATGTATGCTTTTTTTTTTATTTCCATAAATATTCGGACCATCCTCATCTTTGTTGTTTTTCATACAACGTTTCGGCCGTTGCACTCTACGGCCTTCGTCAGGTATCATCTGGGAGATTTTTGGGAAGTAACGAACCGAACCCTTTATTTATCCGACGGACTATATTGACCGTACTCCCCTCTTTTAGCGTTAGCAGTATTGTTATACTGTCTCACACTAGGATCGAACCTAGTACCATCAGATTACTTAACAGTAATTTGTCTGATGCTGTAACCACATAGCGCAGTGGTTACAGCATCAGACAAATTACTGTTAAGTAATCTGATGGTACTAGGTTCGATCCTAGTGTGAGACAGTAACGCTAAAAGAGGGGAGTACGGTCAATATACCCCCATCGGATAAATAAAGGGTTCGGCTCGTTACTTCCCAAAAATCTCCCAGATGTTACCTGACGAAGGCCGTAGAGTGCTGCAGCCGAAACGTTGTATGAAAAACAACCAAGGTGAGGATGGTCCGAATATTAATGGAAATAATAATAATACCTCATCTCAAAAATTCCGAGATATACTGTATGTATGTGTTTGTGTATATGGATTTTTGAATATGCAGTGGTTGGACATGATGGCATTGTAGTAGGCTGTAATAGATTCCCCATCACATGTATCTGTATCCGGATAAATGTGGGTATGTATTTACACATGGGCCTTTCCCTTCCCCCTCTGCCGTAAATATTTAAACTCTTAAATTTATTTCCATTTTTTTCTGCAATAATCATCCACTCTTCATTTCTGGAATTTTAAGTCCAGACTTATCTATATGTATATGTATGTCCATGTATATGACGGGTGTGTATACGTGCACACGTTCGTTAATATGTATATGTGTGTGCATGCATGCAGATGTGTGGGTAACTTTCTGTGTGTTTATGAATGTATGTATATACCACCATTCCTCACAGACTCAATAGCATGGAAAGGGTCAACATTCACCACTCCCAATTTCTAAGGACTTCCTACACACTAAGCATAAGCAATGGATGACAGATTTCTTACGGAGCTCATCTTCTAAATCCTTCAATATCCTATCCCTTAATCTCTTAATCTCATTCATTTTTGGAAATCTCACTAAAACCGGTCAAGAGATTTTCTTCCCTATGAGCTGAAAGTACAACTATAAACCTTTTACATAAATATCCAACTTATTAAATATAAATTTATTTCCAACCAGTGTGGCTATTCCTTAATTCTTATTTATGTCTTAAGCTTAATGGACCCCTCTTGTGGGATACTACTACTATATACGTGTGTGGTTATAAATTGCGTTATAAATCACATAAAACTCTTATTTGCGATGATCTCCTGTCATTACTCAGTTAATGTATCACCTAGCCTTGACGACGAAAATAGAATAAACAATCAGAGAAAATGGGGCAGCAAAGAGCGTGTCTCTCTCTCTCTCTCTCTCTCTCTCTCTCTATATATATATATATATATATATATATATATATATATATATATATATGTATATATGTATATATATATATATATATATATATATATATATATATATATATGAGGGTATAATGGATTTACTACACCAACACGTTTATATTCCTATCCTATTTGGGCTTCTTCAGAGCAGAAACATAAACACAACTTGAACTTGACTTAATGTTGGATGAATCAAACACTTTGTGATATAAACCTATCATTCATTGAATGACTGATTTGTAATTTGATATATATATATATATATATATATATATACATATATACATATATATATATATATATATATATATATATATATATATATATATATATATATATATATATATATATATATAAGCGATATATTAATCCACCAGAGTGCTCTATTCCTATGGAAGAGCATTGCATAAGCTTACAATGGATGAGTTACCTCGCTTAAAGAGTGCTCAACCCTGGATAGAGGAGCATTAATTATTGTGTCATCCACAGACAGCTCTTTCCGTGTATTACATCTCATCAGTGTGGCTATAGACTTTAACCCATCCAGTACCGTGAGGCAGAATTGAAACCCCCACACCGGAGGCCGATATCCTACCTCTGGACTACGGAACTGAATGGTCAGTACGGCTGAATTTAAGTGATATATTCATTTACACAGAAACTCCTCATCCACCAGAGTGCTCTATTCCTATGGAAGAGCATTGCATAAGCTTACAATGGATGACTTACATATATATATACATCGTTGGTCGATGACATCGTTTTAGTTTTTCTCTCAGTATTTTATTTGTAATTTATTGAAAGTTTGAGAAACAAGCGGCAAAACATCAAACAATTGCTGCACTGAAGGGTTGACAAACTGATATTTTAGACGATTGGTAGAAGTTCAAGACCTGAATTTCATCGAATTTCTAAAAATATCAAAAAATCTAAACATATTAAATTCTTTCCAATAAAATCTAATAATATCTGAGCTTCATTAAAAATATCTAAACTGATAACCAATTTTATTTTTTCCAATGAATGACTTGTTGAATATATTTGATGAGAATATAATTGCAAGAAAAGAGCAGTAGAAAAAGTAAAAAGGGAATAAAAAATAAAAAAATGGGAAACATTTTTTTCTTCTGTTGAGAGCCAATCTCATCCGCCATGTTGGAAAGCAAGATCTTTCTATTAGAAACCGTCAGCCCAAACTGTCCACCTTTCTTCGGTTTTCAAGTTAGTCTGGATCGCTGGTTACATATGTATCGTGCGTTCAGGCCACACCAATCGAGCTAGAGGGTCGAAACTTTGAACCTTTACTCTTTATGATGTCTAAAAAGAAGTTTTTCAAGTTTTTAAGTTTTTTCAAAAAAAAAAAAATTCCACCCTGAAATAGATTTTTGGTGAAGGATAAATTTGCAATAAAATTTTATGCTGGATCAGTCATTTAGTTTTTTTGTCCGGTAGATTCTTGCTCGCTTTTTGAAAATTTGCACTTTTTTTTAGTGATCACTGCCCAACAAAAGGTGAGAGAAGTAACTTGTTCACTGGTTTGCCCCCTTCTCAATTTTTAATTGATCACCTCAAACACGGCATACTGGCCCTGAGACAGTTCCTATTGATTATCTATCTACCTATCATATATATGAATAAAAGCAGAATTAGATAACAACCGGGCAATGCCAAGTTGGCGTCAACGTCAGCAAAAATGCAAGAATCAGATATAACCTGTGACCTACTGGGCTTATGATGGTCAGCTGATTTCACAGAAACGGAAATCTAATCCCTCGTTCAAGGTTTCCTGTGTCGAAATCATAAATAAAGTGAGGATTTAATAACCAAAAACTAAAGATGTTTGAGTGGTATTTCGGCTGTACTAAGACGATCACTGTTCTACGAGGAGGTAAGAAGATGAAGCGGTAGTATTTGAAGAGTTATGAAGAGAGAGAAGTTTAATGAATTGATGGCAATGACAGCGATGATATATTTCTGAAAGTATTAACAAGCTTGGCTACGCTAAGGTCAAACTCCCCCGCTTCATTAAAATCTAAAAAGTAAACAAAACAGAATTAATTTCCTCATGAAATATTACTACCAAACTACGAGTCTCATTTAAATTCTTTTATTAATAGTTCCTGTAAATGGGATTTGCTAACTTTAGCAATCAACCTGAGCGTTGGCTTTATAAGTGGGAGTTATTCGTCATCAGATTTTGCATAAGTCACTGTGTTACTGTTTTTTGTGCATGACGTCAATCGTTTTTCTTCTATCATTGTCATCTGTCATTGTTACATGAGAAAAAGGTCAAAACTCAATAGTAAGAGTTTCACTGGAGAAAGAAAATGCCTGCTCAGCCTAACGGTTAATCTGCCACATGTTAGGCTCCCTGTCGGATTTGAATCCCAAAATCTATTGACGTTTTGACAGCGTCACGGAAACACGACTGAAAATGGTAATTTATTTGTAATTATAAATAATACAGTCAAACAAATACCTCAAAATCACGAACGAATATCAACTGTCTTTTTAAGATTCTTATATTTTCATATTTCTTAATGGTTCCATTATTATATTTACTGTTTTAATGACTTCCTCAGTTGAAAGGTAATTTTCACCGAAAAAAAAATGTTTATATATTTGTTATTATATAAAAAATAATATTTTCCGTAACAGAAATTCACTGTTTACCAAAGAAAAAAAAAGAAAAAAAAAAAAAGAAAAAACCTCGGAAATACGAGTTGACACGACATTGTCTCACGGAATCACTCTTTCTTTTTCACTCTCTCCGTTATTCATGCTTAAATTACTATATATTTGAATTAAGGCAATAATAAAGTCAACACTGTGAGTTTGATAGTACCACTCTCCGATAGTACAAATATTTTGTATATTGAATGTAACAATTATTATGGTTTATATACTATATTGATATTTCGTAGCATCATTCCGCTATAACAAGCTGTTAATTCATTTACTTTTCCAGTTTATGAATATCCGTACCTTGTTTGAATGGATCACCACAGCCCCTGCACGTACCAGAACTAAACATCTTAAAAATATCTAAACTTATCAAAAAAATACAGAAAAATCCTAATACAAGATTTGGGCATTGTTGGTCCTAAAATGACTACAGAGACCCCAAGAGCATTTTTTCAAAAAAAAACAAAACAAAAGAAAAAGTTTTTGAATGATATCTAGAAGGTTACTCATACAAGCTTTCAATGTTATAGTCTCCAAAAATATGACCAGGAGCACCCGGAGAGAGACACACTCATGGACACTCAAAGTGAAAAGGATCTGTGGCTGGTTGGCCAGGCAGGTCATTTGAGGGGCTACAGTGATTCGATAATCATAATTTTCAGACAGTATAGATAATTATAAGTGCCAAATGAATAATGTCCTTCACAAGCACATTAGGGAGAAGCGAACACAAACTGTCACATTTTGAGTTTGAACTCGACTCGTTACCCGCTCGGCTACCCTTGCACGTTCTGATGCCAACTTAAAATGTCTTAGACTTGAAAACCAGCAACTTCCATCAAAGACAACGCTGTCGTGACTGTCTGGAAAGAAAACCGGTGGTCATTTTCGATTGGCTTCTTGCCTGAAGATCAGACGAAAACGACCAATCAATCAATTAGTAAATTGATTCTGTGTTTCCGACAGAGAAAGAATATGACAAAATGTTGCAACAAACCAAACTTATTATACAGCTCTTTATTTTACGTGCAAGTCTCCCCATCAGACGTTTCATTTCTACATACCAGCATAAAACCCGTCAAAAATGACTGGTAAAACAACGAATGTATAGAATCTGGATCGTTGGGTAAATCCAAACCAAAAGTGACTGAGAAAAAGCAAGAACCATTTCAGTTTTAGTGATTGTGAGTTTAGTTTCTTTAGTTTTTGAGTTCTCATCTTCATCATCAGTCTTTTAACGTCGTTGGACATACCCTCCCCAGGATCCACCACGTTTCTCTGCCGTGGGCGTCGTGGAGACAGTATTTTCTGAATATGTATAGTTCATCTCTCTATCTTGTATTATGTCAGCATCGGTTTCGCATGTGATCTCTGGGGATTCCTGTTGTGAGTCGTGATGTCCATCGGTTGTCTGCCATTCTTGCAACATGGCCTGCTCATTGCCATTTAAGTTTTTAATAGATTCTATGAAGTCTCGGACTCACGTTTTTTTCCTGATTTACTTTGCTGTCTTGTGATTTCTCCATTTGAGGTTGAGCATGATTCTCTCATGTGCGTGTTGCATATTTCTCAGCTTGCGGGTCTAAATTTACTGCGATGAGAGGATAACTAATTTCAGCAATAAAATGTGTGGGTCACATTAGATTCGAGGCCGTACTGTACTATACAGTAAAACGGTAATGAATATCAAATACTAAATTGAGGAGTTAGTCCATTGGATGCCTTTTCAATCTCTGCGTAATTTGGTTTTCAAAGTAATCTACGATTTCGGTGACATATTTTCGTTTATTTTGATCAAACTGTCTTTTTAGCGACTTTCACTACTTCCGCCCACCCAATCTGACTGACTAACAATACTTGAAGCTTGCAACCCAGATTCATTTCGACTCTGTTCCGATAGCTCATGTCACCCGTCTACTAATACCTTCGTCAGCATTCTATATATCGATTTAGAAAAGTGTGTCAGTCGATGAGACATATGTATAAAAAAGTGACAATGGTATTTATATAGTTGAATACTAGTTTACACTTATCATCAAAGATGATTATAATATTTGATTATTTAGTAAATAGAGAAATTGACAGAATTCAAAGATTATTGTGTTCAATCACTTTCCTCTTACAAATAATGAAATAATGAAATAGTCTTCTAAAGGAAGTAACTGTAAAAAATGAAAGTTATTTCCTCTGATGTGTTAGACACAAAAACAAATTCACCAATACACTTCGCGTATTATTATAAGGAAGTAATAATTATTAAAAACTGTCATCAAAACTTTCAATAAAAATTTCTTCAGTTGTCAAGAGGGTCTGGCTGGCTGGTCATGTATGTACGTGTCATTCATAAAGACCGCACCAATGGAGCTATAAGGCTGAAAATCTAAACATTCACTCATTATAAGGTTTAGACATACCTTTCAAAAATAATTCCGGGGTCAATTAGCCGTGTGAGTTTTTGCTAAAGAGATCTCTTTAGTTTGCGTCCGTAAGTGTTCACGCTTGTTCTCTGAAAATTCGAACATTTTTAGTGTTCACTGCCCCACAAAAGATGAGAAAAGTAACTCATTTATTGATCACCCCCTTTTCCATTTTCAAAAATAAATCACCTCAAAAGGACATGCTGCCAAAGGTGTTGGTCACCTGTCGGTTTTTATTGAGTAACTAACCAAACTATTTTCTATCGATATCTTTGTCTCAGACAGTCAACAAAAGTCACATGCAAGTAGTGATAAGTTGTCCAAGAGAAAAACGTTTTTTCTTTTTTTCATTTGACATTCGATTTTCTAACTTGAAAAAAATCGCAATTGTCCGAATATTGTCAGTTGCATGAATTTATTGTCTGATTCTCTGGCCATTGTTGATTATACGAAAGAAACCATGAAGTCATACGAATTTTTTTGATCTTGAGTGCTGAAGGAAGACATTTTTCTCTCTATCTGCCAAAGCAGTGTGTGTGTCTGTGAGAGAAAATCTCACAATATTTAAACCGCTTTATAATGTCATATTTTCATAGGAAAATAGACTTAAAACAAAAGCTCCTTCCTATTTCGCCAAACATGCGTTCCAAGAAAATGAACGATTAGAGAGATTTTTCCAACCTGGGAACATTTTCAAGTAAAACTCCTAATTCTTTTGTTCTTACTTTGTTCCTTATATATATATATATATATATATATATATATATATATATATATATATATATATATATATATATATATATATATATATATATTGAGTTTTAACACTTATCTCTTGAGTTTTTCTCTTCACTTTCCTATTTCCATTTTCACCTACATTCTGTCAGATCACTCCACATCCCCAATACAAACATATAAATGATTATAAAATTGCCTTTTATTAAATAGAAACTCTTGTTTGAAATGACCTCTCGTTGTTACACGCTTAATGTATCACATAGCCTAGGCAACGTAAATAGAAAAAAACAATTAAAGAAAATTGGGCTGCTGCAGGACACCAGCAGCTGTTTAGCTCAATGATAAGAACAACGCTAAGATGAAGCAGTTACCATATTGGTTGCAGATTCGATCCCTGTAACAACCCCATTTTCTTTAATTGTTTACCGAAGGGGGTCATTTTAGATAATAATTTCTATATAATATAATGCAATTTATAATCATTCTGTCTAAGCCAAATGATATATTCACTGTGTGATAATGTGTGATCATTTGAAATATAGTTTCAAATCAATATAACGCATTTATGATTATTTCTGTCGGATTGTATATTCATTGCCTCATAATATATATATATATATATATATATATATGTATGCGTGTGTGTGTGTACATATATATATATATATATATATATATATGGAATCGTATTTGTGTCTGTTACTTGTTTCGAGATACTATTTTGGGAATAGAAAGGTTTGGAGAAGAGGGGAAGATGATCATTATTGTTAAAAATTTCTTATCTTTTACAGGCGAACATAGTGAAAATGTGTTCGTGCCAAAGTTCAAATCATCCGTGTACGGGAAGTGAAAATGAGAAGGATTTTGTGTGCATGTATGAAGTTGAATTTAGTTACTGTCGATATGTGAGTAATCCAAGATTCACACAACAAATACAAATGTAGACACACCACTGCCCTCAACACACATTCACAACAACGCACATTTACATACGCTATATACACACATACAATTTTTCTCAATAACACAGTCATTAGTTTCAACAACATAGACGCAGCGAGAGAAAACCTTGATTTTCGTTTCATTTTCTCTTTTCAAGCTTGATAACGGACGGGTAAGACCTCTGAAACATGTCACCAAAATAAAGATTATTTTCCCAAATCTGCTCTGTGTATGTGTGTGTGTGTGTGTGTGTGTGTGTGTGCGTCTCTCTCTCTATATATGTGTGTGTGTGTGAGTATGTGTGTGTATGCGTGTATACAAGATGCTTATAAAATATTGCACTAGATTTAAAGTTTAATTACTAAAGATATATAAACAATGGAATAATTTAGTTAGACGTGTTTGAAAGTTCAAGTTTTATACTTGTATTCTTTATGCAGTTTTTAATTATCACAACTCGACATGGTCGTCATCTTTATTGATGCTTAAATTCAATTAAAATAATTGATGGACAAATATTGCTTGAACTGCATTTGTTTTTTTATAACTTGACGTCATCCAAAGAACAAAGTTTTGATGATTCGTGTGTAGACACAAGATGAAAATACAACAAAAGAACTTTTCAAGATAGACACTTGTTTCACTAGGGAGCTCATCTCTCAGTTAATTGTCAAACTCCAGCCTGGTGTTGTCTTTTTCCTTCGCAAAAAGAACTTGAACAATCTTCACCTAATTTCCCAAGTATGGAGTTGACTTTATTTGTCTACCGTAACAAGAACAAGTACAATCCTCACAAAATTTAGGGGAGTAAGCTCTTCACTGTTTATCTGTCCCGTCATGTTAAACAAAACAAATATATATAATTAACATTTCACTTTCGAGATTTGAAATCTTGACCAAGTGGTCAGCAGGTGACTCTCTTAATGACTGAGCCAATCTAAAAAGTCATATCCAAAAAAACTTATATTAAGAATACTCAAAGGCTTATTTCATTCTCATAAATGAATATCTTTATAGTGAAAAAAATATAAATCGTTATAATTTTTCATTTATTGTATATACCATACAAAAGTAAGTAATCATCTAAAGTCAGAATAAAAGTAGGAGTGGAGTATGACCCTGCAGCAGCCAGGCTTGCCTTTACCTTGACTTCATCCAAAGTACAACATTTTGATTACTTGTGTAAAGATGTGATTTAAAAATATAAATCCGACAAAGAAGTTTTCAAGATAGACACTTGTTACGCTAGGGAGCTTACCTCTCAGTTACTCTTAAATACATTTTGGACTCTATCGCGAATTGTTGTGAATAACAGATGAACTTTGGAAAACTCGTGGCTCAGCGGTAGATAAACCAACAATGGAAGAATAAATCAATTGTCCATTTGAAGTCCATTGGTCAGAAGAAACGATTATTGATGAATGACACAAGGCGTTGTATTCACAATGGTCAAAGAAAATGACTTTCGAATAGTGTGGTCCGATAGTTTTGGGGGGATAGGACAATTTAAATAAGAGGAATTGGATAGATAGATAGATAGATATGTACAGACTGGTATAGAGACGAACATAGATATGAAGAGACTGAGACGGAGAGATATGTACAGACTGGTATAGAGACGAACATAGATATGAAGAGACTAAGACGGAGAGATATGTACAGACTGGTATAGAGACGAACATAGATATGAAGAGACTGAGACGGAGATATATGTACAGACTGGTATAGAGACGAACATAGATATGAAGAGACTGAGACGGAGAGATATGTACAGACTGGGGTAAATGGATATAATCAGAGATAGGTATACACATACTGAGATAGATACAAAAAGATTGAGATTGATTGATTGACAGATAGATAGATCGATAGATATCTGATCATACTGAAATAGATACATTGAGATTAAGTAGATTCAAATAGATAGATAAAAGCAGATTGAGGTAGATATAAATTAACATATATATGAGCTGAGTGCGATAGATATATAGTTATGAATAGACACACACACATAGAAAGAGACTGATAGATATGAATATAGATATAAACAGCCTGAGATAGATAGATAGATAAATAGATAACTAAAGATGATTGCATGGACGTGAGGCGGTTAGGAGAGAAAAATGCTACGTTCGTTCAACATCCGACCTTTCAATTATGTTTTATGCAATCAAAAACATCATCAATGAAGCCTTATAGAACCAAACTCTCAGAAGCCAAACATTTCAAAAGAAACGCAACGTCAACTCTCAGCAACGAAAAACGAGTGGTTGGCAATGAATCTACTCATATAATGAATAGAGATTTTTTTGCTTTCTCTGTCCGCAACAATGGACTTTTCCACTTAAGGCAGCAATTTTGCTGGTAAGAACATCTCCCACTCACCATTTGAAACAATGGATTCTTCCAGTTCTTTTGAATACAATTCAGAGGTAGTTGCTTATCATTTATTTACGCTAGGAACATCTTCGAAGTGCGGGACTTGAAATAAGTAAAAGAATGTGGAGAAATTACTCAAACTCCACAGAAATAGAGACAAATGTTTCAACCAAATGCACTACAGCCTCCTGTAAACATAAGTAATTTCTTGAAGAAATAATTCAATAGAAATCTAAATCTGTTACGATGAATAACTAGTATTATCATATCGACAGAAAATCCCTAAAAAGACTTTTCCTTTTGTGGTTGGTTAGATTCACGAGTAATCACAAAAGGTTCTCATTAAGGACTTTTGTTGAATAATTGATGTTTGAAACTTCGCTGCTCTATTTACCAACTTTTATTCCAAACAAGTATTTCGTTCTCCACTCAATATTTTGCAATTCTAATTTCTCGTTTGGAAAATATTTCTTTTGTTTCTGTTTCGATTTTTCTTATCAGTTTTGTCGACTGCATTCTCTAACGAACGCTCAACAATATTGACAACTACAAAGCACTCAGAGAAATCATATCTCTGCTAACGCCATTGTCGCTAGAAAATTGACTGAAAATCTGTTCATGCTAGGGAGGTAAATGAAAAAAATTCCCGGATCAACTCTCAAATTTAACCACATCTTCCTTATCCCATGTTATTCTCATAGGAAATTTAATGGGAAATTATGGAGGACTTTAGGAAATATTGTTTGGATAAATACTCACGAATGATTACATGTGCAGAAATACCTCGGTTAGTGCTTTTAATACGTTCCTGAAAATTCAACGTTAAACGAAACATCGCTATTCGGGATTCATCATAACGTAGAATAAATAAAGGTTTCACTAGCGATCATCTTAAAATAGATAGTGTCATTTTTGAGTCACAATAAGTTGGAATGGATCAATGCCGATTCTGTCTTTTTATCATCTATTATTTACAAGCTTTTACTCGTAAATAATGACGGTGTTATTTACGTATGGATCGGCATTACGGAGCCTAAAGCAATTTTATCAGGTAATGTATTTTTAATAATTCAAGTATCAAGTCTCAAACCAACACAAACTCTTTTGGTGTGTAATCAGACATGAAGTTTTCAGATATTCTATAACGTAATCTTCATTCTTATGTCACGTTCTCATTTTAAAACCCTATGATTATTTTTATTAGCCGTGTTGATCTATTTCACATGGATCAATCCATTATAACTTTGAGGTTATAACAGGAATCGGACAAGATAGAGATACAACCATACAAACAAGTATGCGAATAATTATACCGATTTATATATGTGGCTTTTCTGAATTCTAATCTAACTAGAATTACGAAACCATTTGGAAAAGATTCACAAATCAGCGCTAAACGGGGTGACGCTAAGCGGTGTATTACTGTTCTCCATCCAACTTCTTTGGAAAAGGTAAAAAAATCGAAGAAAGGAAGCGGAACAGATTAAACAATAGTAACATCTGAGAAGTCAATAAAGGTCTCGTTTGCTGATCCCTCAAGCGAAACAAATTTATCAATGATTGACAAAAAGAATGTAAAAATCCTTGTAAACGTTCAGTTATTACTATGGGAACCTATTCCCAATTGACTTAAAACCAGCGGTGGCGCCCCCTTACGAACCAATAAGCAAACTCAGTGTTTGCCGACAATTCTAAGAAAACTAATTCCATACTTGGAGAACCGAAGGCAAATGCAAATAAATGAATTAAATAAAGATCTGGAAACATTAGGACAAAAATATCCGATTTTTTTTTTATCTTTCTTTCAATGTTTTATTTACAATTTTACTCGATACTGAATCCAGAGAGTCAATTGAATTTCTGCTTTTCTTTCTACAATGAATATTTGTTCTTTTTTACAGTTCTTCACTTCTTTCCAGTTTTGTTTGCTTGTTTCGACACTTTTTTTGTATTCCTTCATTCTTTCACTCTTTCTTTCTATCAGCCTTTATTCTTCTGTCCTTTCTCCTCTCGTCCTTTCTTTACTTCATCATTTCTTTGTTTCTTTCTCTCATTCTTTTTTATTATTTAATTCCATTCAACCTTTCTTTCACTCTTTCCCCCTTTGTCCTGTCTTTCGTCCTTCTTCTTCTTCCTTTCACTTTTTCTTTCTTTCGTCTATTTTCT
Organism: Thysanoteuthis rhombus; assembly: GCA_963457665.1. Taxonomy (NCBI): domain Eukaryota; kingdom Metazoa; phylum Mollusca; class Cephalopoda; order Oegopsida; family Thysanoteuthidae; genus Thysanoteuthis; species Thysanoteuthis major. Next base: position 41,746,569 of record OY735237.1, on the reverse strand, counting down.
TTCGTCCTTTTTCTCTTTCATCCTTTCTTTTTTTTAGTCCTTTCTTTCTTACTTTGGTCCTTTCTTTCATTAGTTCTTTCTTTCATCCCTTTTTCATTGTTTTGCCCCTCTTTCTTTCATCTTTTCACTCTTTCTGTCTTCTTTCGTCCTTTGTTCTTTCGTCCTTTTTTTCTTTCTTTCTTTCTTCCTTTCTTTATAGTTGCTTCTTCCATCCCTTCCTTCTCTCCTCCTTTCTTTCATTCTTGATTCTTTCTACAAATAAGGTCACGTTACACGTTCTGTTATTTCTCAAGTGCTTCTCTCTAATTCTTTGTTGTTTTCTTTTAATCATATTTTCATAAGAACCGTCCGAATAGTAGCGTTCGTGTCGCCCCGCTGTAGTTCGGATTGATACGATGGAACTCGTTGCTCCGTTGCTACATCGTCAAATAAAACAAAACAACGGAACACGAACCCTCATCGAGTTATGTATTAATGAGAATTTCTCTGATTCGTTCTGGGAATATCATTCGCCCAAGCCTCAATCATTCAGACCAAAGTCGTCCATTGAGACAAATAACTCAACGTAATCGGCCATTTATTATCTAGATCTCTACTTAAATTTCTTCCGCATGAATTACTTCTCAGTATTGTAATAAAGTTGTACACGGGGGGAATATATTTCCAGAGGATGGGATGGGGGGCAAAAGCATATATTTCTAGGAAGGGGGGGGGTAGAATATTCAGAGTATAACTTAGTAGCAACCCTCTTACGCGATAAGCATTCCATTCAAGCCGTGGAGAAGTTACTGCAATTGCCGCCAATTGTAGTGTAAGCCAGTATGATCCACTGTATGATCCAGATGTCAGATGATGCACTTGATTATTGATGAAGACGCGTGACCTGACCCCAGGGTGATATGATGCAGCGAGCACCAGTGAATAATTATAGTCTTTTTATATGCGAACATTAAGTTGAGGTTACATAGAACAATTGTACTGCACCATTATCCCTTATGGACTATGGAGGTTTCAACTTTCAAACCCCGGCGCCCTCGGTGAGGAGTAAATTGGGGGGATGTCCACGTAGTTGTTGGAATATTGTGTTCATACATAAAAATCATCATCGTCGTCGTCCTCACCACCACCACCACCACCACCACCATCATCATCATCATCATCATTTATTTTCTGCCGACTGCAATTCTGCATATGATTTCTGGGGATTCACGTTGTGAGTCGTAATGTCTAGTGATTATCTGACATTCTTGCAATATGACCAGCCCATTGCCATTTTAGTTCTATGTCATCCCCGACCCCTGTTTTTTTCTCTCTAATAGAACGTGCTGTCTTCTGATCTCTCCATGTTGAACTTCATTTTCTCCTGTGCACGTTGTATTGTTCTCAGTTTGGGGGATAATCTTTTGGTTAGGTTCCATGTTAAGTCCAATTCCACCCCATTTTACTTTCTCGCCTTTTCTTTTCTCGATCTACTAGCGAACCTAACGAACACACGTACGCACACACATAACTTGGTTAGCGCCTATTTTATGTTCCTGTTTGTTATACCATAGGCAGACTGATACTTTGAAAATTGTAATAATGATCAGTATCGCTATTCAAAAAGCTTAGCTTAGTATGACACGGGGTCATGAGTGATGATAATAATAGAAAGGGAGGGGAGAGGAGAGAAAAGATAGTTATGCTGTGGGAGTTTGAGAATTTTTCAAATGAAACTGATTCATGTTTGTAAAAGATTTAGGTAAATTTATGAACAGGCAACGAAAAAGGAAGGGTTAAGGGAGAGAAGAAGACACAGGTGAGAGAAGAGCAGAGGCATGTTAAAGTGGAGTTTCTTTGTTTCTACAAGATCCTTGTAGCTTGCAATACGTGAAAGAGACTCGAAGGTGACGGGCAACACTCACATCACCATACGCTATTTTACTCAGAGCTTGGGGGATGAGAAAACGGATTCATACTTTTCCAAAGGGCTTTAGTGTCGGTCTCAATTTCAGTAAGAAATTGAATTCAGCTCACCGTGTGCGTTTCCCGTGCTGCTAACCAATTGGCCATCGAGAATGAGAATGTACCAGAATGGTTTGAGAGTGTTTGAGAGTGACTTGAGACGGTTTGGCTTAAGGAAAATCTAATAAAAATCTATTACCTTTTTTCTCTATCTTATCGAATCACTGAAGTCCCACAAATTGACCGACCAGCCAGCCAGCCAGCCAAGTGGTTTACAGATTTTTCTCTCCTTGAGTGTCTGTATCTATTTATGTGTGTGTATATCTGGGCATTCCTGATCACATTTTGAGGGCTGAACCTTGAAACTCGAATACATCCACGCAAGCAATATGCACCTAAAAATACGGAACAGCTATATAGGGTCGTCATAACAAAGCAGAAATAGAGATGGTTCCAGTAATCATAAATTGTATAATGTCATTTTAAAGCCTTTTAGTCAATTGAATTTTTTAAATAATGAAGGAAATGTTCATTCCCATACATATGACACATCAACATTAATACATGACTATCATAGCCATCAAAGGTGTCGGATGGTTCTATCCCTTTTTATATATGCTTGTGTTAGCGTGTTTGTTTACGTGTTTGTGTCTTCCAGCGCTCCTGGCCATATCGTTTTGTCTACAAACTTGAAAATTGGTATGAACTCTCCACTAGACCCATTCTATTTTTTTTTATTTCGGGAAAATAAAGCTTTTAAGACCTTTAAAGGGTTTTATTGTGGCGGCTTTACTTATTTTAGATGCTGTCCATTGGAAAATGCCAGTCTTGCCATAAGTAATATTTATTTTGATCATATTTATTTTGGAATTCATTTTACATGACTTCACGTTTTGATGCGACGGTTGATCAATTATTGACCGTCAAGACGAGTCTTTTATCAATTCATTTTGGAAATGTATCATTACTGAATTCATTCAAAAAATATTTGAAAAAAGAGTGCAATAGCAAAACAGCGCTAGACGGGGTAGCGCTAAGCGGGGTAGCGCTAAGCGGGTTAACCGTGCACAACGATACAAAATGTAATTCATATCTGACTCAAGAACTGATTCATTCGCTTACTCTTTATACCCGACGTTACGGCCTTTAACCTGTAGTATTTCTATCTAGCTGAATTTGATATATTAGGAAGCGTTCAGATATGAACAAGTTTAGTGCCTATCCCGCTTCTCAATGAAGGAAGAAGATTCAGATAGGGAAAGACAGACCTAATTTCTCTCTTTCTTTCTCTCTCTCTAACACTCACACACACACATACGCACACTCACACACACACACACACACACACGCACACACACACACACACACACACACACACACACACACGCACACACACACACACACACACACACAGAGCCCATTATTGAAGTATTATCCTTTTGTATACACGTTCAGTCGCAGGCACACATTCATACAGCAAGATGAGAATAGGAATTAATGTACTCCCTCAAACACACGAACGCATGCACATACCATTCTTTGATAAACATAAATAGTAAACATATAGATGCTGAGACATCGAAATAATAACAATGGATGCACAAAGGAACTTCAAAACATACTTACGTAAAACTTACGAAAATATCCGTACCTTGCATAAATGAATCACCGGAACCTGTGCGTGTACCAGAACAGATTATTAAAAAAATATCTAAATCCAAGATGTCTGAAAACTTGCAATATGACCAGCCAATCGCCATTCAAGTTTTTGAATGGGTTCTATAATATCTCGGACTCCTGTTCTTCCTCTAATACACAGCGCTGTCTTGTGATCCCTCCATGTTATGTTGAGCATGATTCTCTCTTGTGCAAGTTGCATGGTTCTCAGTTTGAGAGTCAGTCTTTTGGTAACCATGTTTCAGCTCCATAGGTGACTATTGGGAAGATGCATTGATTGTATACCCCTCTTTTCTGCACTAGTGGAATGTTCTTGTTCTAGTGCGGTTAATTCGACCCAAAATGTCCGCACTGTTCAAAATCACACTGTTCAGTTTAATGTGTTGTTTAGATAATACTTAGTTACATTAATTTGTACAGCAATACCTTAACCACACGAACCTGCGCTAATCAAGATATTCACACACACACATACACACACATACGCAAAAACACCCCCGCACATACTCTCTCTCTCTCTTTCTCACACACACACCTACATTGACACACATTATAAATATGTATGTGGAAGAGCGAGTCATCTAAATCTCTCTCTCACTTATATATATATATATATATATATATATATATATATATATATATTATTGTGTCATCCACAGACAGCTGTTTCGATGTATTACATCTCTTCAGTGTGGCTATAGACTTTATCCCATCCAGTACTGAGAGGCAGAATTGAACCCAGAGGCCGATATCCTACCTCTGGACTACGGAACTGGGTGGTCAGTAAGGCTGAATTTAAGCGATATGTTCATTTACGCAGAAACTCTTCATCCACCAGAGTGCTCTGTTCGTATGGAAGAGCATTGCATATATATATATATATATATATATATATATATATATATATATATATATATATATATATATATTGACGTGTGCGTAGGTGCTTGTGCGTAGGAAGAAGAAGAGAAGGAGGTGAAAATGCGAAAGAGATAAGTAATCTTGGATAACAGATCGAACATGACCCAACACCTTTCCAACAGATCGAGCAGCAGTTGCAACGCCAAACTTTATGGATCTTTATCTCAGGATCGGCAAATATCACTAATTTTGATCACCGGGTCAGCCGTCCGATCTCAACTTTATCGTACACCTTCTACATTCTTCAGAAAACACAATTGTCCATTCCCATTGGCTCTGAACATAGCTCAACGCCAGCGAGAGGCTTGGCTGCTCGGCTTTATCGTGAATCGCAATGAGTTTGAGATAAATTCGTAACGACTTGCATCCAGATCTTTCTTTGCAAACAGCCAGAGTTCCAGAAATCTGGGTCGTCCATTAGCCAAAGAAATATATCTCTATCCATGCGTGTGTATTCAATAAATTTAAATGTATGATGCAGCACATATAAACTGGATATAGCAATGAATACTTGGTGCAGCGCAGCGACGAGTGTGGGGCACCCAGTAGAGATTGAATTCTCCACTATAGTAATGACTTGCGAGATTATGCTGCTAACCCTTACTCTACGGCGAGGGTATCACTCGCTGATGTTGTTAAACTTTTACTTCTAAACATTTTTGTAGTTGGTTTACAAAAGAACTTCGCACATTTGTCAGTAGAGTGATCTTCGTTCTGATGGAGTCGATTTCTATTGAGATGTAATCCTTTAGGGCCTGTATTGTCATAAGTCTTTTAGCGTAAACCATCGACTTGAGGTGTCCCCCCCCCCCACAAAATCTGAATGACATGGAATATATATTAGATATATTTTCCATATTTAACTACCTATGAGTCCAGACTTCTGTACCATTCTATATATATTGAAAACTTATAGACAAAAAGGAAAACCGCAATTTGGGTGAGTACATATTTTTTCACATACGTTTCGTAAAAATAACCCTTCGTTTTCAGCGTGGACAGAGAAATGAAGACGAGGAGATCTCTGGTTGTAGGAGTTATATATATTGTAAGCAGGTTAGGCAGGACTGTGTTTGAATTCGTTAGTGGGCGGTCGGGTCAAAATTCAAGATGAGGATGTTCGTCGATTTGTCATCAGCTATCTACGTTGGATAGGGGCTGGATATGAAAGGGAGGAACAGTATATTCATGCTAATTTCTGTGTGAGAGGGAACCTGTGTCCTGAGTAAGTGTTCGTGAGTAATTGCATGCATGCATGCATGCACGTGTGTGTGTGTGGTCGAGTGTACATATGTGTCTTGAGGGAGGGCGTGTATAATTCTTGACTGCAAATATAAAAAAACTACAACACGTAAACAATATAAGCAAAAAGATCCTTAGTGTATCCAACATTGCCTTTCATTTTTACAAAGAAATAAAAACGAACAAAGCACGATCTATAATCTTTTTCACTGAACTCACATGAAACAATTTTTGTAAGTTCAGGCAAATAAAAAAACTACAATTAAACTCGAGAGTTAAGGTCAATGATACGAATCAAACCGATTTATTTAATACCCTTTTGCAGCTCTAAAATGATGATAGCTATTACTTTTATAATTACACTATGTTGCGCGAGTTTTGTTCCTTGATAGTTATTTTCTTATTTTATCATTTTCTAGTTGCTCATGTGAAAAAGTATAGAGAATGGCCATTATTCCCTTCTAACTTTGCTTTTGTGACCCGGGCAGGCATATTTACATATAATCGTTTTTTCTAATTTTATGTGATTAAAAAGTGCAAATTCGTCCAGTGTCCATTTGGAAATAAGTAGATTTCAAATTATCATTGTTCTGGTTACAAAAGCGAAGCCTGAATGGTGAAATAGTCATTTCTATACTTTTTAGACATAAGCAATTAGAAAATAATTCTTATTACCAAGAAAAAAAAAGTAAACAGATTTTATACCTTATGAAATGTAAATATTACGTTAATGTAAAAGTTAATCTATTGCACAATATCAGAGGAATCATAGAAGCATTTTTGAGGTTTACATAGCTCTGTAATGGTTGTGAAGTACCGTCATCTGTATAAATCATTGATAAGCCTTAGAAAATTGACACAGACACAAAAAACAGTTATTTTAAGACAGGATAATCTTCGGTGACGAAAAAAAGATTAATCGCGAGAGTCCAAAAGGAAGAAAATCAAAACTTGATTCAGAACCTCTAAAATTTGGATCTAATCAGAATTTATCGAGAATAAAATTTGTTCTCTGTTTGGTGCTATTCAAAAGGAATTCTCCATAACAAATTGCTGGAATCTGGACTAGCTCTTACTATGCAACATTGTAGTGAGCAATTGGCTGATTTGAATGACGCATTTGAATGTAAAGAGCCTTTTTGAGCTAAGAAATTTGCCAGTTTTTCTGCTTTTTGATAATACCTGCCCTCAAGTTATAAATGCGACGCAGTAGACAATCATGAAGCTAGGATGGGAAATTCTTCCACAAGTAGCGTATCCCTTGTATCCGTCATCTTTAGACAATCTCTTATTTCGAATATACTTAACATTGTATTTTGCAACTTTTTTGTCAAGAGCCACACACCACACTGTAAGAAAAATCATCTGAGCCATCTTAGTATTTATTTCTTTCGTTCATGATAAAGGTTGTAATATCTATAAGATAGATACAACTTAATTTATTATAAATGCAGATAAGAGACCAGTACCAAAGAAATTAAAAAGAGGAGCATTAGCATGAAAAATGATTCAGACTACGATTTATGTTAAGGGAATATTGCATATTATCAAAAATCTATCATATACCAGTTAACACTTGCTGACGGCAACATTTAAGTAATTATGCAATTGAAATTACGTAAAAGCTTAGAATATAGATAGAAAGTATGAAGTTATTTTAATGAAGACATTGTCAAAGAATTCAATTTTATTGTTTACAATCATCTTTCACCTACAAATAACGAAAAAAAAATGAAATATTCTTCTAAAGGAAGTAACTCATGCGCAAAAATATGCAAATCATTTCCTTTCGAGGTGTTACTGACAAAAATATAGAAGGTGAAGCCTATATATAGATGGAATGTAAAAACGTTTAAATGTATTTATTGATAAATTTTTTTCTCCACATTATATGATAATTTCTACGAACGATTTTTGTACTCTAAAGAACGCATTTACAAGTTCACAGCTCTAACCTCTGGACCAATTTGCAGCCCAAGTTCAAATCTGTTCGTTTAGAATTTACATGAGATTTTTTTGCTTCGGCGAAAGCGGAAGGAATGAAATGGTCGTCTGTGATCCATTAAAATGATTATTTTTTTTTCCTTTCAAGTTCTTGTCAAAGATTAAGATTAAAAAAGAACATTAAGAACGGAAAATCGCTCTCTGTCAAAACGTCCTTATATCAACAGCCGAAGCAAAAGCAACTTTAGCGACACAAAATTGCTTGATACCATGAACAGAACTATTTGTGGATGCAGCGTTCTTCAAAGCCTACATTGTTATTTTAAAAGGCAGTCATAACAGTGCAAAAGTAGTAGTATATGTAACTGTCCCTGTATTTTCATAGTCCAGAACTTAAAAGCTTGCAAGTGATTCTACACTTGTTTTATTACTCAAGTCAGAGATTTCCAAAGTGTGCGTCGCGGCTCTCAGGGGCATTCATAGGGGTGCTGAAAGATATTACAAAATTCTAATAATTTCAGACTATCACAATTCAAAGCGCTGATGCACGGTCATAATGATAGGAAATGGCATTCAACATTTGAAAATTTCTGTGGTGAACAGGAAGCTCACCGATCTCACTTGTAATTAAATATAAAAAAGGAAATAAATGTATAACGATTCGGTATTTTTTACCTAACGAACCTAACCGTATGAACGTAAATGTATTTTTCTGTATTTTCTGACTGGAGGTGCCGTGAAAAAAAATCCTTATACAGTTAAAGGCGCCGCGAATGAAAAAGTTTGGGAATCACAGACTAAAATTTTGTATACTTTTCCTTCATTTTAAAAAAAATGAATTTCCCTCGTCTATGTGTTAATTTGTTGATAACGTTTCAGCCGTGTACTCCCGGCCTTCGTTGGTGTTGTTGGTTCTAGAATGTAGAATCACTAAGAGAACGCATGCTTAGTTGGACTGGATACATCATGTCCTTTTCTTGTATATCTGGAAGTGTGGTTGAAACAGACCCTTGGGAGATGAAATACAAATCATTGATTGGTTGAACAAGTTTCGAATCACGATTACGGAAGGAAGCGGCATACATACTTTCATCAGTCGAACCAATTAACTGACCGAACAGTTATATCAGTAGCACCTGGGAGCCTCTCATTATAAGAGACTTCACAGAAAAAGCAAAAGAGATTACCCCATGCAAGATAAGACACTCAAAAGTACCCCGATAACAGAACCCAGATATACAAAACACGGATATGATGTGTCCAGTCATCTCTTTTTGTAATTCCACGTTCTTGAACCAACAACATCCTACAAAAGGCGGAGAGTGCACGAGCGAATCGTTGTGAAAAAATGATGACATAAACGAGGAAAATAGTCCGACCCTAACATACATAATCATAAATATGCCGATATTTCAGTAATTGTTTAACTTTTTTTCCAACGGCAATGAATTCAGTTTCAATTACCTTCGTATTTATGACTTTTTCGGTAATCAACTTAACACTTCCCTACCGTGATTAGGTATCACGACCAAGTAGGCAGCTCTCTTACTGACTGAGCCAAACGGACAATTATTCAATATTTACGATTTTTTTTACAATTGCGCCAGGGCTTATTTCATTCTAATAAATAAATACATCTATACTATTCATATATATTTTTATTTATTAAAAATTATTACATACACAATACGAAAATTGCAGTAATTATCTCCAGTCGGAAAAGAAGTGAGATTCGACCCTGTAGTAACAATGCTTGTTCTTACATTTATTTCCGACGTTAGAAATAATTGTAAGTCAAAACCCTTAGCTTTAAAAATCTGCAATACTCACGTAACAATTGTCCTGCTTCGAATATTAGTCTTCAGATGTTCATTAGTGGAGAAGAGCTGATAAAAAGAAAGGAAAAGTAGCAACAAGAAAAATAATTAAAAGAAAACTATGGCAGCTATGGTAGCTCCAATTCCTTTCACCTTTCCCTCCCCCGGTACTCGTGGGGGAATGAGAGAGACTCAGTCTGTCTGAATAAGTTATTGAAATTTATCAAATAGAAACAAATCTCTACTGTAGACATTCTCACCTGTTTCTACATTGCAGTGCTAATGACTTGTACTTGTTAATGCAAATTAAGTTACCTGTAATTCAATGTTAAATGCTAAGTAGTTATATTCAACTCATACTTGTTAGAAACCAGAACTCTCATTAAAGCTGTCTCCATAAGTTTCTTCAGTTTTTAGGTGGGGCTGGCTGGTTGGTTGGCTGGCAATGTATGTGTGTATGTATGTGTGTTCGTATGTGTGTATCTCAATCTGTCCCCGTCTCTCTCAATCAACCCCCCATCTATCTATCGATCAGTCAGTTTCAATCCCTCTCAATCCATTTCAATCTACCTATGTATAAGACACCGTCAACCACAACTGTCATCAAAAGTGTCGACATAGGTTTCTTCAGCCTTCAAGTTAGTCTGGCTGGCCATGTATGTATCGTAGGCTGAATATTCAACATTTACTCCTTATTATGTTTACAAAAAAGGTTTTCTTCTGTTTTTGAAAATCCACCCTAAGTAGGTTTTTGGTTTTTGTGTTCAATTTGCAATGTAAGTTTATGCTGAATTAGACAGATTGAGTAAGTAACCAGACTTGTTTCAGAATTCTGATTAATACGATTGATTTAAATCCTACTGATTGCAATATCCGTACAAAGCTGAAGCTGCAAAGGAGGTGTAAGTGGCCTAACAGTTGATGGCAGGGAGAATGGATTCGACGAACTAAGTTCAAACTCTGGTTGGAATAGTCTGCGTTCACTACGTACTAATGCCCTTGAGATAAGCATGAATTCACTTCTCTCTCCAACTATGAGTAAGTAGCAGAGTTGGAGCCCTTTAGCTCTGTAAGACAGTCGATCAACAGTTCGTGCTTCGTAAGGAAAAACAACAACAAAAAACAAGGAAAAGAACAGACTCTCTTCAAAACCTGCGACGTCGTACATACAATTACTATAGAAACAATGATTTAGTTTCCATGAGTCGTTCGAGGAATGGAGACAAAATCATTGTCCCATGTGTCGAGCGATGACACAGAAGGAACTGGGTGTGAATCTGAGACCCCTATAAGGAGAAAACTAGAAAGGGAATACCTCTACCAACACCTCAGGGGAGGTCATGTGCACCAATACACCCTAAGATGTAATCACTTCTCCTGTAGCCGATTGTCCACCATTCCGTAAAATCTCATTGTAATTCGTTGAGGTCTTTCGAAGATAGTGTGCGGACATACACGAACTTTTGGCAATATTATGTGGTGTTCACATGTAATTACGACATAGGGGAGATAATTGCACTTGGATCCACCCAGAGTTTAATCAGTTCTTAGACTATTGTACACAATAGTCCATTGAAGACTTTTGGAGATATCGTGTCAACAATCATGAACAAATTAATACAGGTATGACCCCCCCCCCCACAACAACAACAAAAAAAAAGGGAAGAATATCCCTGTCAAAAGAATTCCTAGATCTACCCTTAATTTTAACCAACTTACCCTTCCCACCAACCCTTTCACAGGATTTCATCGAAATTCAGTGAATACTATTTGAGATATCGTGTGGACAGACAGACAGACAGACTGATGGGCAGACGGAAAGACTGATGGAAAGACAGACACAAGCGAATATATGTAATCCCCCTTCTTCGGCAGAGGTAATTATATTTGATATTTTGGTTGGATTGTTGGTCCTAACTTGACGATGTTGTCGTATTGTCAAAGACGAGTAAGTTCAATCCTTGGTGAGTGCAGCTACTTGTGAGTGCGAGTGAAATTCAAACAATATTAATTCGTGTACATAAACAGCATTTGTTTCAAAAGGTTGATATTGATGGATAAGAGGTAAATTAGTCAGCTGCAAACTGAGAAGTAAGCAACGTGCACATGAGAGAATTGTGCTCAACCTTACATGGAGAGATCACAAGACAGCACAGTACATAAGGAAGCAAACGGGTGTTCGTGACATCATAGAAACTATTTAAAAAATAAAATGGCAATGGGCAGGCCATGTTGAATGAAAGACAACCGATGGACATCATGTCTCACAACGTGGATCCTCAGAGATCACATGAGAAACCAAAGCCGACAAAACACAAGATGGAGAGATGAACTAGACAAATTCAGGAAATACTGGCTCTGCAACGCCCATGATAGAGAATTGTGGCGAATCCTGGGTAAGGTCTATGTCCAACGACGGACGTTGAAAGACTGATGATGATGATGATGAGTCAACTTTGTATGGCTCTCCGATGAGGAGATGAAAACATGAAGAGAGATGTTGTTGGAAGAGTAACAAAACACATGGAAGCACATGAAAATTTAGCAGGTAAAAATGGTGTTTATATTTCTGCTTGTATCTCACCTCTTCCCTTATTTCTAGATGTTTAATTTTGTTTTGTGTTGTGTAATTGTGGTATTGTAATCGAAATTATTAACTGTTTTTGTTTTCAGTTCATTCTGGCCCTTTGCAGCACATCTCTCATCTATACCGATGAGCCAAAATATTAATACAACCAGTCTGATAAGGTGTTGGTCCTCCATGTGCCTGCAAAACAGCACTAACCCGATCAGATGTGAACTCTACAGGGACCACTAAAGGTTAATAGCAGTTTTTTTCGAGAGTTTTTTGCAGTGTTTATATATTTTGTTGTCTCTTCTGTTCATTGTAAAGAATCTTTTTAGGTGGAATCTTATCCGTATATTCAATTATTTTGAATGTTTCTATTGCATCACTCTTAACTTTTCTCTCTTATAGTGAAGACTTGGTCTTAGTTAATTGTTGTTTATGAAGTCTTTCTTCATATGGAAGGTTTTTACGTTCAAAGACCTTTTTGTTGCCCTTCTATTCTTCTACATTTTCTAACTCTGTGATATCTTTTCTGTGATTCTATGCTTGAACTGCGTATTCGAATGTCGAAGTCATTTTCGAATCATCATAAAGATAAGAAAAATATCTTCCTTAGTTTTATTTGGATTGGAAGAACTTATAAACTCTGGTAAAACAACATAAATCTTATTGATCTTTTCGCTGGCCTTTCTTTCTTCTTAATTTCATTTGTTTATTTATCGCAAACCTTTAAGAGTGTCATTTTAAGGCCGTCAGCAGCGTGAGTGGGAAATGAATAATCCCCCCCGGCTATAGAGATGAAAAACCACCAAAATAAAGATGAAAGAAAGAATATTCAGAAATATCTATCTATATGATGAACAGCATAACTTTTACAATTTGTTCTTCCTTCCGTAGGAATAGACTCTTCCACTTGAAGGTAACAGTTTTGTAGATGAAAATATCACCATTTAAAACAATGGACCCTTCTACTTGATCGACATCAGTACTAATAAAACCTAAAATGTTATTGATAAAACGAAAACATTTACTCTATTAATTGCTTTGAAATGGTAATGTTTCTAAAAATCAACTCAGAGAAATTCGAATATATCCATTAATTTCAAAAGCCTTAATTTGTTGGTCTTGAAAGGGAAACTAGAGTTCATTCCTTGTTATTATAGGCATCAGTTTGACCGAAAAGCCCAACGTTTGATTTTTTCAACTTAATTGTATATTCTGATGTTTCTTTTAGTCTTAATCAGAGGCACTGGGAGCAATTTAGGACAGGGTGGTAAGTTTCAGAAAGGGTATTTCACTACATATTTTCATTGCGATAGCTAAAAATGGCTGAAGTTTTCATTTCCAAGTAACTTTATAACTAAAATGTTTTACATACCAAGTTGAAGTGTAATTATTAAATAAAATAAGTTGGATTCCAGAACAAATTATTAATAAGAATAAAACGTTAATTTTTATTCAACTTACTTATTATATTCCTAGATAAGCCGGATTTTCGATCGTAGTAGATTCTTAATGGATAGATAAAAAAAATCAGCCTGATCTAGTTGAAGAATGGTTGATTTGGCAACACTGGGTTCTCTATAACTGAACAATTGCCTCGATCGAGTTCATGCAAGAACATTGTGTCGTATTCAATGACTCACCAGCCATCGTTCAGCCAGTGGTTTGCAGTTGAAGATCAAAAAACGGAGTTGTCGACACTTTGTTTGCTTCATAACGTGAGAGGGAATGAATTTGACGAGACACAGGTGTTTGCTACTTCAAGTAATAGGGTTAAAAAAAACCCAAACTATTTTCTATCTATAAAGTATAGAGAACAGTTGTTGCTATAAATAAGAAACCATACTTGGCAACACAAAGACTGACACTAAGATCTTCCGTTCACTAAATAAAAATTGTATTTCTATTGAAAATAATGACTGCAAAAACTCATGCTGGAGAACTTGAAGATACTAAAGCATAATAAGCAAGGCATCTGCCATTTTAATTCGGACAAAAATTTGAAGAATTTAAATCTATCCTTTTTAATAACTATTTGCTTTTAACCTCTTTTACTGTTTTCGCAATTATGAGGATCTTTTTATTCAATAGGGGATTAGAAATGAATATTTGATCCAGAATATCTTATACCTTCCTTAAAAAGCGCACTCAACGTGTCAAGAAGTTCCAGAGCTCCTGGTTTCAAAAATGAAAATTAAAGAGAAGGAAGAGAACTTTAAATGTACTGATATTGAGTTACTCCCCCATAAATTTAAATCTATTATTTTTTTCAACTGCTTCTCTTTCAACTCTTCTGCTGGAGAATAATAAAATATTTTCATCATAAACAAATTCCGTATCACATGGTCAACCTTTCCACATTGAAATTCGTGGAGAATGTTTGGAGATATCGTGTGGACAAAGAGATGGAGAGAGAGAGAGAGAGACATGCAAACGGATATGATTGAATACATAAACCACATTGTTGACAGAGCTAAAAAATATCTTTAACATTTTCTTTCAAACCTCGATTAAGAAATGCTGCCTAAAATATCGATCGCTGCGATATTCGATTAAGCTATTTAAAATGATGGATTTTGCATTTCTTCATCTAATCGCATAAGTGCTAATATTTCCGTCTGTCATATTTTGATGCATTAAATTTGGAAGTTTTTTTTCTATTATTTACTTGCAGTCGCGTCTGCATTATTCACAACCATCACGATAGTATTATCAAGATATAAGGGGTAGGCATAGACCATAGAGACCAAAAAAGCAACTTTTTGAAGAAACAAAATAAAAGCTTTTTTAGATGGTGCCTAATGGTGCACTCATAAAAATTTTCTAGGCTAGAACCCCCCAAAATGTGACCAAGAGAACCTGGAGAGAGAGAGAGAGAGAGAGAGAGAGAGAGAGAGAGTAATCTTTAGTCTACTTGGCTGGTTGGTCAATTTGTTGGGCTATGGTGTTTCGTGGATGACACAATTATATATATATATATATATAATTGTGTAATACATCGAAACAGCTGTCTGTGGATGACACAATTATATATATATATATATATATATATATATATATATATATATATATATATATACATATATATATATATATATATATATATATATATAATTGTGTCATCCACAGACACAATTGTGGATGACACAATTATATATATATATATATATATATATAATTGTGTCATCCACAGACAGCTGTTTTGATGTATTACATCTCTTCAGTGTGGCTATAGACTTTCCATTATCTCATCCAGTACCGGAGGCTGATATCCTACCTCTGGACCACGGAACTTGATGGTCAGTAAGGCTGAATTGAAGCTATATTTATTAACACACAAATTCCCCATCCACCAGAGTATTCTATTCCTATGGAAGACCGTTGCGTGAGGTTACAATGGATGAGTTACCTCACTTGAAGAGTGCTCAACCCTGAATAGAGGAGCATTACACATACACACATTTGTATACATAGCACACATACACACACACATATATATATATCCATAACATTGAGACAACCAGCCTGATAAGGTGTTGACCTTCCGTGTGCTTCCAAAACAGTACTTATGCGATCAAACATGGACTCTACAGAAACCTCTACAGGTTAATGATAGGTAACTTGACTGCTGCTGTAACACGTTGAAGACCCTTCAACACGAATTCGATGGTCCATCACATCCCATATGTGTTCCGTGGTAATGTGATTAGAGGAGTTTGGTGGCCAAGACAATGCAGAGAAATCTTTTTTATATTCCTGAAACCATTCCAGAACTATCCATGCAATGTGGAATGGCGCATTGTTCTGCTGAAATGTGCAACTGCCATCGTAGAACACTGTTGTATGAAGGTGTTTACCTGGTCTTCAATGATGCCGAGGTATGTGGTACGCAACAAATTACATTCAAAATTAATGATAATGCCTAGTGTCTCCTAGATCGGCTTGTTGCTTTTCCACACTGCACCCTGGGGTCATTGCTTTCCCTAGATAACGACACATGTACCCCACTGCTCACCTCATTCAGGAGTAAGCGAGACACATCAGATGGGGCTACCTTCTTCCATTGAACCAGACCAAGTTTTTACACTCGTGTTCTCCTTGAAGATGCTTTCAGTGATGGTAAGAATAGGTACTATGACCATTTACTATAGATAACAACAAACAATTTTTGTGTATTGTGACGCATTCCTTGCTTCACCTTGATTAAAGCTATCTGTAATTTGAGCCAGAGTAGTCCTGTTGACCCCGTTCACTCGTAATTCCGATAAGTCTTGGCTGCCCAATGCATTGTCAGCAGTTGGTTATTTGCCTTTCCTCGGGCCACTGGCGTTAACAACTGACCTTGTGCACCCATTTCTTTTCCTATTCTATTTGCCTCTGTAGAAGAAAGTATCGGTGTTGTAATTTTTTCTTATACTTCTTACCTTTTCGAAAGCTAGGATTTCATCTTGTCGTAGTTGTTCGGCTGAGGCATATTAGTATTCTTCGACAAGTATACGAAATATATGATTGGAAGTTCTTAGTATCCTGTGTATGCTTTTAGGAGTGATCTTTTCATCGATGTATCCAAGGAAAAAAGTTTTTACAGTTTCTGCATGAGTGTCCAGATGTTGATATTTTTTTTAAATTCATGTTTCATTTGCAAATTTGCCACACACACACACACACACACACACACACACACACATATGCACACGTATATATATTTATTCATATGGATATATATTAGTATTGTATGGATTTTTTGAAATCTGAAAACCAAGAAAAATGGACGTCAATAACTTTATAGCATTTCTCTGAATGAAGCTCTCCGATTGTCTTTCTGAGTGAAAAACTTGTGAACTCTTTCTAGAAAGTATATATATATATATATATATATATATATATATATATATATATATATATATATATATGTGTGTGTGTGTGTGTGTGTGTGTGTGTACTAGTTGAGGTACCCGGCGTTACCCGGGTGTCAAGCATATGAAAGCATCTATTTTGTGTTGAACGAAAATGACTTAACGGATAGCAAGTTTTTAGGTATACCTTTTTGTAAATAATCGTATGTGCATTTGAAAAAAAATATTTGAATGCACATATATCTTTGGAGTCGATTTTCCAGGCTGCTATGATACGTGAAGCTTTTGGAGACTGCATTAATTGTTAATTATTAACCGGATTCCTCTGCTAGTTCCAATCTAGTTCAAATTATGTATCTTATTTTTGTAATTTCTGTACTGCTTCAAATCCTACATTGTAATGATACTGAAACTATTTTTTATCAGCAAGAACTCTGGGGTAGACATTCTTTCCTGTTATTCGATGCTTTAATGAAAAGCTGTCTGCTTAACCGAACCTGTGAGCGTCCGACATAGTGCTGGCTATGAAAGAAACATGGACATGTCAATTAAAACGTGACTTTTTTTTATAAATAAAATCAACAAAAAATCATTGAAAAAATCTTAGAGAATCAAAAACTGAAATCTAAAAAAGTAAAATTTGTCTAGACATAAACCTATCTTTGTGTTTTAAATTATTAATTATTGCATGTGTTTTTTTCTCGCTTGTAAGATTGAGTAAAGAATCATCCTAAAACAGAAACAGAATAAACTGCGTTGATTCTATCGCTTTCTGTGTTCGAAACTTGTAATTATTGCACGTGGCTTTTTATATGTAAAATTGAAAGAAAAAAAAACAAAAATAGTAACATTAAGATAGATGTAAGAAAAGAAACTCAAGGAGCAATATCTGATGTTTAGTCTTAAAATGAATTTCTGTTAATAGAGCCCCGTACAGAGCAGGCCTACGAGCATGCTGACTCCATAAGGTCCCTATTATAAAGACAAGTTATTTGAAATTCCGTCTTGCATTTGCAAATGAATATATTTATAAGCCTATCTCCTCTTGAGATGATATACTATGGTCAGATGAGACAAAACTAGAACTTTTAGGGCATAATGACAAGGAATCTGTTAAGAAATGTTAATGTAAGGCTTTCAATTCAAAGAAGATCGTCGCTACAACGGAACATGGAGGAGCGTGTATCGTGCTTTGAGTAGTTTTCTCCGCAAAAGGAACCGGGAGCAGAATAAGAGAACGCTCAAACTCAAATGGAGAGACCACAAGACAGCACAATACATCTAAGAGAAGGCGTCAGGGACATCATAAAATCCATTAAAAAACTCAAATGGAAGTGGGCTGACCATGTCGCAAGAATGACGGACAACCGATGGACATCGCGACTCACGACATGGGTCTTCAAAAATCACATACGCAACCGAGGCCAGCAGAGTATAAGATGGAGAGACAAGCTTGACAAATTCAGAAAGTACTGGCTCCGCAACGCCCACGATATAGAAGTGTGGCGAATCCTGGGGAAGGTCTACGTCCAACGATGAACGTTAAGAGACTGATTATGACGATGAAAAAAAAATGAGAAATATTACGAAGTATGGGAGGCCAACTTGGAAGTGTCTGTTAGAAATTTGAAACTGGAGCATGTTTTGAGCTTAATGAATGACAATGATCCAATACATACGTCTAAATTAGTTCAGAAATACCTTCAGGATTAGAATGTAAAATTAGAAAACTTATTGGATGAATTGAAAAGAAACGTAAGAGCAAAAAAACAAAAACAAAAAAACAAAACAAAAACAAACCCCAAACCAAGGAATCTCTAACAACTTGAAGATCATGCGCATGAAGTGTGACAAAAAATCCCAGTGCATGTTTGTTTGCTTATTTAGTAAAAAAAATACCGAAAAGGGTTACAAAATGTTACAGGATGTACAATTGACTATTAATCTTCTTTTGTTTACAGTTATTGAAAATTGAATATCAAAAATTCTATGCTTACATGTTTACTAAGCTCATACTTATCGCTACCGCCGTATTTTGGAAAATCTTTACGACTCAGTTATCATCACAATTATTTCCAATAAATTGAAAAGATCAGACCATTCCAACAATTTCAGTCAGCAGTGTGTGTGAGTGTGTGTGTTTGAATCAATGAATCATGTTCGAATTTTAAATATAGCAACCGATAAGGCTTTTAAAAAAGAAATTCACCCAATTTCCCTTTCGCCCTGTCCCCTCGCCAGTCATCCATGTGGTAATGAAATGTAAACAACCTAGAAAGAGGATGATGCTCTTATGATCCAATTAACATTTCTTCTTGAAAAGGAAATGCGGTATGGCTGAGTGGTTAATGGCACGGAGCCGAGATCAAAATCTACCTGAGACAATTTGTGTTCATTTTGTACCAATGCCCTTAGGAAAGGCATGTGTCTATCTCTCCCCATACTATGGATAAAATAACACTGATTCGAGTGAGTGACTTCATATGTCGCGAACCTGCGCCGAAGATTAAACTGTGATTTGTAGAGCCCAGGCAAGGACGGCTGAAGCCGTAGCCAGCGTAAGGGCACTACTTACTTCCCCCTGGAAAGATTTACGTCATACCCAGCAACGATGACTGTTCATAGACTGAAGACGACAGAAGATGGGCGTATAAAATCAGATGTTTCATCATCTGCCTCAAGTGAATTGAAAGAGAATAAATCTGGAAACTGTTGTAAGTTCAAACTTGTGTCTATCTCAGCGAATGCTGATTTATCGTAGAACTGAAAAGAAATTCGTCCATTCGTACATTCGTGTTCGTTGAAGCAGAGAAACTATTGCCCGTGGTAATAAGTACAAATTTCAGGCGAAATCTCATCCTTCGCTCAACCTTCACTTCCATCTTCTTGTGTAATATTTTCTCACCGCAAACGAAACATTCAAATCAATTCTTGCTAAATTTAACATGGTGGAAAAAGTTTTAAACCGTCATTCTTACTGGTAAGTTCTCAAATTGACTGATTTTTATAAATCTTTCTTCACCCCTCTCATCTTATTTGCGTCTCTCTTTCTCGTTGCCTCTCTCTCTCACACTTCCCCTATAATTTTACTATCCCTCTTTTTCCTTTCTCTCCCTCTTTATCAATTTGTCTTACTTTCTCTTTCTTTCCTTTCTAATATTCCTTCCTATCTCTCTCTCCTTTTCTTTCTCTTTTTCTCTCTCTCAATTTGTCTTACTTTCTCTTTTTCTATTTCTAGCTCTCTTTTTTTCTCTTCTTCTTTTCTCTATGTCTTTTTTTCTCATTCGCTCTTTACTCCTTTTCATCGTATCCCTTTCTCTATAGCTTTTTTATATTGTTTCTTTCTTTTCTATTTTTCTTTTTACTCTTTCCCTCTTTCTATATATCTCTCTCTCTTTCTCGTTTTCTCTATCTCTTTTGTATCTACTTCTCTCACTTTCTTCTTCTCTTTTTATCTTCCTATGCCTCTTTCTTTTTCTATTCTCTTGTCTCTGTCTCTCGCCTTTTCTCATCTTTCTCGATTGATACACCCAAGAATATCTTAGTTGGATACATTCTAAGCTCCCTCTCCCTCTCATCCCCCTTTTCCTTTCTCTCTCTTCTCTTCTTTTGTTTTACCACCATATATTGTTTATAACCATCCATACATTGTTACATCATTAAGTCCGTATCCTAATGATGGAAAAATAATTTATTTTAAAAGACAAATATTAATTTCAACATAGTCTCCTTCCAATGTACGTAATCCAGTGTAGTCGAGTGCATCTATTGTTGAAGTTCTCAAAAATTTTGTACAAAAGTTTTGTCAACGTTTTTTCTCTGGTATCTGATGTGCTCAATAACATATTGAAACACTACCACAGTTTGACCACTGCAAAAGTGTAATTTTCAAGATGAGATCTTAGATGACCGTCAAATTTTCAAAATGCCTTTTTGGCCAAGTGCATTTATGATTTGACTCCAAATAATGGCAACAAAAGGATTCTCAACCTTTTTTGTTGCGTCGTGCTCAATTACATGCTAAACGTCTATCATAGTCTAACCACTGGAAAGTGTAATTTTTAAGATGACGTTCAAGTTGACAGCGGAATCCTTAAAATGTCTATTTAGTCGTATGCATTGATGGTTTGACCCCACCCAAATACCTTTAGCTTGTTATCGAGCACACCTGGTACCGCAAGGAACCGTGGAGAAATCTTTTGTAGCATTTTAATTGGTAAGGTGTTTTTTATAAAATAAATGCACTCGACTAGTGGTAAATACTGTTTTAAGAGTTGAAGTGTTTTTCATCAAAATTACAGATTTTTGAATTGATAAGATATTATTTAAGTGTATTAATCATGTAATTTTCTCTGGGTGATTAAAATATGATTCATATAAACTGGTAAATATAACTTGAACGGCTGTGTGAAGTCTTTTGAAATCAAAATTATTTGAAACTTTGGAAGTATATATGCGTTCCACCGTATGATCCAGATGTCAGATGCTGCACTTGACGATTGACAAAGATGCTTGACCCGACCCTGGGGTGACACGATGGAGAAAACACCAGTGGATAACAATACAATCTTTTTGTGAGGGGAAATAAGAAAATCACAAGGGGTTACATAGAACAATTGTACCGCACCATTATCTTTTATTGACTATAAGGTCGAAACTTGCAACCCCCTCACCCCCTGACACCTTTTGACATTTGATTATATTATCAGTATAAATATTACTCTCAATGTGCTGGTATTATGACTATGGTGATGTATGTACAGAATTGATGGACAGTGATTGGGTTTTGATGAATTGCAGCGAACGGTAGTCGTCCAGATACCTTTGTAAACCGTTCATCTAATAATTACTACAGGATTCAGGAATAAGTTTTGACCCCAAAACTCGGTGCAATGGGGAGGTGCTGCTTTTGGAACGGGTTCCCCGGAAGTTGGCATGTAAGAGAAAATTCTTGGTCTCGATTTGACCATTCTTCCCACACAGGCCTTCTTTTCCATTCCTCAGCCAGTACCTCCCCATTGCGCTGAGGAGTTTGGTAAGGACTAATGCATGATGCCCGTAGGTACGAGACGATTTTCAGATTCTTTGCCCCGTTGCGACAGTGCATTGGGTCTCACAACGATAATAAAAAATGCTTTAAATTCTGGCAAAAGTCAGGTTGATTATTCATTCAGAACTCGTCCAACCATCTGTTCATTTGTGTTGATCTTGCCAAAACTATTTTTGCCAATGTATAAAGGCTGGAAGCAGAATCTGAAAATAATAAATTCGAGGGTCAAATAATCAACAGCTGGGTGGGGAAGTGATAACCGATGCTACATTTTACCACTTTAGTTTTGAATAGGGAGCGTGGAATTTAAAATTTCACTCAGGAAATGGTAATCAATGTCTCGGGCAATGAATTCCAAATCCAGAATGGAGATCACATTTAACCGAATGAGATACAAGTGGCAGGTTGACAGATGCGTGAAATAATTTTGATTAGTCAATTTTTTTTTGTATTTTTGTATTGTGTGTGTGTGTGCATATGTGCGTGTGTGCTTTACTGATTTTATGAAGAAGAAAGGGAGAGTATCTCTTAAAGGTGTGATGATGATGGAATGAGTGAACGTGCTATAAAAGGAAACTAAGACGAAGGAGAAAATGAAAAGGGAAACAATTGACATTTTCATTACCACGTGACACACACACGCGTCTTGCGGTAAGATGTGTGTTACCACACGATCATCCATTCCGCTGTTTCAACTTTCATTCGAGCGGCTTCCAAATCATTCCTGTTGTGATTGGTTTTATACCTGTATTATCTTCAAGAGTTCCCAAAAGGTTATGTTCTACTCTAGCCCACGGTTTCCTCTTCTTACCATGTTCAGGTTTATATAAAGCAGTTTTGTCTCTGTTGAGCCTCAGAATGATGTCATGACATGAATATTCGTAGCGCAATTGAAATAACCAACATAGATTCTTCTAGAAATGAAAAATATTAACGATTAATTTTTTCTCAATGTTCATCATTTATTAAAGAAAAATCACTTGTGTAGGGGTATCATGCAAGATTCCCATTCTTGTGATCTGAGTTCGATTCCCGGGCGATGCATTTGTATTCAAAGCAATAGTACCATATGGAACTTATTTAATTGATCTAAAACTTGTCATTGCTCCTGGCTTCATTGCCTGTTTGTCTGTATCACACTATTTTGTGATTTTTCCATTTTCCAGGCAATGCAATTTATTTGAACTTATGGTTTTATTCTAATCTTTTTCTCCCAATTTGCAGCATTTGAGCTCTGTAGCTGCATCGCTGGTGTAGTGGTATCATGCAAGATTCCCATTCTTGTGATCTGGGTTCTATTCCCGGGTGATGCATTTGAATTCAAAGCAATAGTACCATATGGAAGTTTTTGAATCAATCTAAAACTTGTCATTGCTCCTGGATGCATTGCCTGTTTGTCCGTATCAAACTTTTTTCTGCTTTTTCTAATTTCTACACGATGCAATTGATTTGAACTTATGGTTTTATTCTAATATTTTTTTCCAAATATGCAGCATTTCACCCGCGTAGCTGCATCGCTGGTGTAGTGGTATCATGGAAGTTTCCCATTCTTGTGATCTGGGTTCGATTCCTGGATGATGTATTTGCGATCATTGCATTAGTACCATATGGAACTTATTTAATTAATCTAAAACTTGTCATTGCTCCTGGCTGCATTGCCCATTTGTCTGTATCACACTATTTTCTGCTTTTTCTAATTTCCAGGCGATGAAATTTATTTGAACTTATGGTTTTATTCTCATCTATTTTTCCCAATTTGCAGCATTTGAACACCGTAGCTGCATTGGTAGTGTAGTGGTATCATGCAAGATTCCCTTTCTTGTGATCCGGGTTCGAATCTCGGGTGATACAATGTATTCACAGCAGAGGTCCTATACGTAGCTTTTCGATTTGATCTAAGACTTGTCCTGGGTCTTAACTGCATTGTATGCTTTGTTTTATCATGAACTATCCTGATTCTTGCAATTTCCAGCCGATGCAATTTATTTGAAGGTAGAGTTTAGTTTTAATCTTTTATTTTGATTTGAAACTTTTGAAAGCTTTAGTTTTGGTTCATTGCTTGTGCTGCGGTATCATGTTTGATTCCCACATTATCTGCGTTAAGTGTTAAGACCTGTAAGTATATCCCCGGTATTCTTGTATTATATAAGATCCTTTTCACTATCCCTGTGCTTTGCAATTCATTCTGTGGACAAGTTTTATCCTTATATTTTGATCATCTTAAAACATGGTTCTCATGATTGCATTGCTGGTGTAGCTTTTTCATGCTAGATCCCCTTTACTTTGTTTCTGTTCTTGATCGATGCAGTTTTTTAAAAGTCATATCTTATACTTTTGATACTCCCAGAAACTGTTAAGGCCCCTAAGTGCATCGCTGGCGAAGTAGTTACATGCAAAATTCTCATCAGGGTGTCAGGGTTTGACTCCCGGGCTTTGTAATTCGTTTGGGGCAAAAGTTATATTTTTAAATTTTTGATCCGATCAGAAACTGTTATGTCCTTTACTGCATTGTTATTCAAGTGGTGTCATTCAAGATTACCATTCTGGTGAATTGGGTCTGTATCCCCTGTGCTTCGATGTATTTAGTGCAAATTTTAATCGGAAACATTTTGACTCGACTATTATTACTGCATCGCTGGTGTCGTGCTATCATGCAAGTTTCTCATTCTTTTGGTCTGGGTTTTATCCCCGGGCGACCCAATGCACCTAGAGAAAAAGTTATAGTTTGAACTTTTTGAATTGATCAGAAGCACTCACAGCCATTTACTTCATCGCTGAAGTTGTTGTATCATGCAAGTATTCCCATTCTGGAGACCAGGTTTCGATTCCCGTGTGATGACATTCATTTGGAGCAAAAGTTACATTTCAAACTTTTTGGTTCGATCAGAAACGATTACTGGCAGTTACTGCATCGCTGGGGTAGATGTATGATGTAAGATGACCTTTCTGGTCAACTAGGTTCATCTGCAACTTTGGTGGAATCATAAACGATTCTGATTCTTGTGGTCTTGCTTCGTTTTCTCCGGTGATGCAAGTTATTTTGAGCAAAAATTATTTTTGGAATTTTTGAACCGATCAGAAGCAGTCAACGCTGGCTCTGTGCAAGGTTTCTATTCTTATAATTTGGCTTCGTTTCACGGATGAGGTAAATCATTTTACAAAGTTTCGATTTTTTTTTTATCCAATTGAAAAAATCACTGCCTGCTCCCTCAGTATATATACACACTCACACACATGCATATATATATATATATATATATATATATATATATATATATATATATATATATATATATATATATATATATATATATATATATATATCACTTTTTCTATTAAAAAGTTTTTGTTCAAGAAGACGTTTTAAAGAACTTTACAAAGATTTTATATTGTTTTTATAATGACCCCATTGCATTGCTGCAGGTACCGTGGTATTATGCAAGATACATCCTTTTGTGACCTGCACTTGATTTCCAAGCGATGCAATTTTATTTGAACAAATGTTTTCCTTTTAACTATTTGATCATATCAGATACAATCAATGCTCCTTCCTGCATCGCTGATATCGAAGTTTCATCCAAGATTTCTGTTGTCTGAGGCCAGCTTTTAAACCATTCCTAATCACATGTTAAAGTCATACTATTAAAATATTTTACAGAAATTCACATTTTACATTTTTTATATCAAAGGATATAAACTTTTCCTATCATTAGAAGTCAAACATACATACTCACGTTTGTCCTGATTTTACGTAAGTTTGGGGAACCGAATTGAAAAAGATTTAATTTTTTTAAATTTTTGCACTCAGATGCATTCTCTCAATTTTTTGAGATTTCTTGATTATGTCTGATTTACTTATCCATGACGTAAAAAAATGTCGGAATTATTTGAATAATCCTGCACTTGCATTGAACAAAATATCAAAAACATCATATTGCTCTGTAACTTCATGTCTAGGTTCAGCCAGAAATAATCCAGATATACTAATTAGTATTTAATAGTTATCCCCTTGAAAATGTTAAAAATAGAAAATAGAGACGTGTTATATCAATAGATCTCATAATTATTCTCTGGTGGATGTAAATTGACCGAATTAATCCACGAATGTTACCGATGTTTTACTGGGGTGATACCAGCTGCTTTTGAATAGGCCTTAAATCGGTGCACTAATTGAGGAACATATTCTTCTTTGGAGCCAAAACTAATTTTTTTAATAAAAATTCTTCCCGGTTCTGTTTCCTTCATAGAATTTGTTCAATCATGAGCAGGCAGTACGAATTTGAAATGAATCCAATTGTTGCTATTACGAAAGGATGCTTTCGGGGATCACAGTAAACAGACTGGGAAAACCAGAGAGTAAACATAGACGGAGGATATTTGAACAATGCAAGATATTGTGATGATAATGTAGTAAGAACAGAAACTGCACAGGATCTCCAAAAACATATTTAGTGATATAAATCGAGGAGGCCAAAGAAATAGGGTTAAAGATGAGCAAAACAGAGACGAAAATAATATTCTATGACAAAATTGATCACAAGTATAAACAGTGAAGCCTTAAAAGAAGTTAATACAATTACTCCAGGCGATAAAGTTAGACAAAGACCTTGGGAATGAAATAAGAAGGAACATAAACATTGTTCAGAAAGATTTGGTATAAATAATGACACGCTGAAACGCAAAATGTCAATATGCTTAGAACGTACAGTATGCAACCAATGTATAATACCAGTTATGACATACGAGTGCGAAACCTGAAAACTTTCAAAATCACTCAAAACCAAACTCAGTAGCACAGAGGGTAATGGAAAGAGCAATGTTAGGACTAACTCTTAGCGATAGAAAAAGATCTGAGAGAGGATCGGGACGATGGATATCGTACAAGGGATTAAGCGATAACGATGGAGATGGGATGGATAGATAGCATGAAGTAAGAGCAGCAGATGGAACAAAGAAATAGACAATTGGTGCCCGTAGGACAGTTAACACAGTAGGATAAGGCCAGACACTAAATGGAGATGGAGAAGTTTACCGGTAAGACATGGCAAATATTAGCACAATCACACTCACCATGGGTGGAGATGGGAAAGGCCTTTGTCTAGCAGTGGACCTATAACGGATGATGATGATGATGATGATGATGATGATGATGATGATGATGATAGGGGTGTATTGGGAGATTTTCGGCCCGATATGGTTCATTGATCTGAAACAAATAAAAAATAAAGTCAATATAAAAGAGTACTATTTCCAGCTACAGTGAGAAAATGATGCTCAGATTTTGGGGAGTGGGTCGGACCAGAGTTATCTCCTTCTTAGACAGGCCGAGAACTTTTCAGCAGCTCCTCGTATATAATGATTTAGGAAAAAAGACGTAAGAAGGCGAACACTTGAACATTCATAGCCATCAAAAATTATGAAATTTTATACCCTTTTTTTATATGTGTCTGTTTGTGTGTTTCTTTCTTTGTGTGTGTTTGTGTGTTTCTTTCTTTGTGTGTGTTTGTGTGTTTCTTTCTTTGTGTGTGTTTGTGTGTCCCAGCGCTCCTGGCCCCCCTGGTTTGGCTGCAGACTTGATAATTGGCATCAGTACTCCACTAGACCCTTTCTAGTAAAAGTTCCTCTTATTCATGGAAGCATAGTTCTTTTAATCTTTTGGAGGGTTTTGATGGGTTTATCAATATCTACACTCTACAGAATCTAGATACTTCTACATTCCTTTTTACTCTATTCTAAATGTTCAGTGATGTCATAAATAGAATTTATTATGATCACATTTAGTCTACAATGGAATTTTTTTAAATATGACTTCCAAGTCGACGCTACATTTGTTCAATTATTGACTGCGATGGCGAGTACATTCTTAATTTGAAGCTCGAGATGAATTCTGAACCAAGAAAAAGGTGTAATTTGAATAATATACTTTACAGCAAATAATTAATTCAATTACTGATATTTTGATACTTATTTTGTTTTCCCGGTGATCATTAACTTTCTTCCAATTATTGAAATTTTGACTCATTTTATTGTTTGCTGGTTGGCTTGAATAATGGAATTCGACATACCTGGTGTCAGAGTGATGGTGTATTGTTAGTGGTTGTGTTGGCAATCGATTCCCCCGACGGATTACAATCCCCTCGTTTGCACTGTATGAATTTTGACACCATTAGTAATTGGTGGCTTTCAATCGAGAGTAGCAAAAACCCTTCTTGATACTCTAGTAATGTTTTCAGTATTCTTTCTGAGTTCAGTAATGCTTTTGTCTAGATACTTTCAGGCCTTCCTCGTTTCTAATTCGTCGAATTTCTTTGTAAGATTTTTCAGCGCTGTACCGAGTGCACTTATAATGATGGGTACAACTGTCTATATTCCATAAGATCCACAGCAAAATTATGTCTTTCCACTTATGACAGAGGACAGTGTTCGAGCCCAGGTGGAAACCAGCATATCGAATGCTGATTTTCTAGCAGGCTGTATATACCTGGAAGATTGGTGGTACATAATCCTCCTCACTATATTCCCCCTATTTAATATCGTGCCATACTGAACTGTGTTTTATCATGATCATGATCATTATCATCATCATCAGTCTTTTAACGTCCGTCGGTGGACATAGACCTTTACCACACTTCTCTATCATGGGCGTCGCGGAGCCAGTACTTCCTGAACTTGTCTAGCTCGTCTCACCATCTAATATTCTGCCGGCCTCGGTTGCACATGTGATCTCGGGGGATCCATGTCGTGAGTCCTGATGTCCACCGGTTGCCTGCCATTCTTGCAACATGGCCAGCCCATCGCCATTTGAGATTTTTAATCGATTCTATGATGTCCCTGACTCTTGTAAGAACCGTGTTTAATGAATATCAACTCAATATTAGATACTGTTGTGATTCACAAAAAAATTGCTTTCGCCAGTTGATAAAAGTAAGCGGTATCCTCACGCTGGCTACGGCTTCAGTCGTTTCCGATTAATCTCCATATACCACATTATTTAGCCTGTTTGCAATGTGTGAAATGAACTTAGAGACAACAAGCACCTCAAGTTGTGTGATTTACTTTACTCTGTGCCCCGTTAGCCCTAGCCGGAGAAGAGATGAATCCAAGCCTTTACCATGGGCATTAGTGCGTAGTCAACACAAACTGTCTCAGACGGAACTTGAACTCATCGAGTCGAGTCCATTCTTCATACCGTTAATCGCTCAGCCACCGCTACACGTCCTGTGACTTAGTGATGTGATAATCTTGTACGTTACCACTGTATTATTCTTGTAATGCACTCGACTGTAAATAACAATGCACATGTAGATAGTGTTGTACTTCGCGAAAAGATTTTGCTTTTACCCTGCAGAGGGCACTGTCCAGAAAGAATGGAGCCTGTCCGAATGCCCGGACCTAAGCGCATGAAAATCGGTTCAGATTGGTGCAATGTATCGGTTTTTATGCTTAAAAAGCCCAGCGCAACAACATAATCACCGAATAGCGATAATCGACCGTAACCTCTGCTTTCTAGCAGACCTCGAGTCGCCATAAAACCTCCTCGGTCTTCAGTCAGGAATGCGAAAGAATCGTAGCCTGAAGGCGAACACTGTGCTCGACCAATCAAAGGAGAATTAGACAAGAAAAAAGACGCTTTGCAAGAATGAGGATTTCCTCTTTGAAGACATTCTGACCGGAAGTTACCATTTTCTTTAATTCTCCACCATCACCGATAGGGTGCGCTTCAATTGTAAATGCGTATCCATGGTTTGCTCAAAAGTGTTTTTGTTGAGTGAACATTAACTCAATCCCTGGGCAATGGGGTAATATCGAGTCGATTGAAGTTGAAAGTAATCGTACGCCCAAGTTGGAATTCTTTCAGGCCTATTGTATCCTATATGTATTTGCTTCGTACATGTGGGCGACTCTGCAAAATTTTGTTATGTAAAATAATACCTCGCTTAGCGCAAGCCCGTTTAGCACTGATTCGAAAGAACTAAATATTGTTCATAATAAATTCAGTAATGAAAAAAAAATCAAAATGAATAATGAATGATAGTATATAGCATCATGGACAGTCTCTCAAACTGTATATTGTAAACTTTGGTTAATGTACCATGTGTATGAGAATAACCACACATGCACAAATATTTATCAAGATATACATCGACTCCTCGTGATATTTTATCAACTCCGGAAAGTAGCTACCAATTGAGATAAACAGCACAAATCTATTCATCTTGTTATGGCTCATCAACCACCTCATATATTTTAAAATGATTGTTAGCACAGTCTCTATTTATAATATGCAAAACATGAAAATTAAAAAAACGAATTGAGAACCAACTTAGAATCGTACAGAGAGCAATGGAAAGAGCAATGCTGGGCATACTTCTAAGATCAGCATGGATCGGGGGGACTAAGGTGAAGGATATTATACGAATAATCAAGCAACAATAACGGACATGAGCTTTCCAATTAAGAAGAAAAACAACAGAAGAAGCAAAAGAGTGATTGATTGGTGCCCATGGGACAGTGAACGCAGACACAGGGAAGAGATAGAAAGGTTGGCCGACAAGACGTAGCAGATGTTAGTGCAATTGCAGTCGACATGGAAGCGGATGGAAAGACCTTTGTTTAGCAGAAACCTTATAATGGCTAATATTGATGATGATGATGATGATGATGACAACCCCGTATAGCGTTGTTTCGTTTAGCACTGCATTCTTTCAGGGAAGAGCGCTAATCGAAGCAATATTGTATAATCCATTCATTTCATTCTATTCTTTTTCAAGGTGGGTCTCCACTCCCTCTAGATGCTACACAATCTTCCCATGTGTTAGCAGTCAGTAGATTCCTGTGCTGACAAAATCTATAAAATTTTCATAAAAATTCATTTTAGTCCCCGTCCATATTATTGTATAAGAACACACACACACACACACACACATACACACACACACACACACACACACACAAATACATGTATACAGGTACACATTTGTGTCAAATTTACGTATGTTAATAGATGTAGTATATTCAACAATGTGGCTTGCCCACAGAGGGTCATAATAGTACCTGTCAATTTAATATATCAATGTTACACTTGCTCGAATGGGGGCAGAGCAGGTAGTGCAGTCACACGATTTAAGTATTCGTATGATTACGAAGCTCTGAACATGAAAAGGTATAAAAATCGATCGCTAATCCCAATTGCCAGCGAGAGCTGGTTCACTCCAGCTCCCGCGGACAATTGGGATTAGACGCCGCACACACACAAAAAAAAATGTCTGTCAGACTCATCCGGGTCCTTCTCGTTCGGATAGGTTGATCGGCTGAAATAGGCTCCTTCTTCGATTCAAGAAGCTCTTTGTTCAAGCCTTCATTCTCTATACAGCCGGCATTTCGAATGAAGCGACAACAAAAACGACAGAAGTCCGAGTCCAAAAGACTAAACGAAATATATCGCCAAAGAAAATTAAGTATATTATTACATTAGTGCTGTCAAATTTATTCCATCATATTGACGCGTCCATCAAACTAATTTTATAACAATAGATTACAGAGGTCACTGAGTTTGTGTATCAATACTTTGCATTCATTTGTCTTTAAGCATAATGCATGTTCTCTTTAACAATTGAAATTTATGAGAAGTGAGAAGAGGAACTTGTTCAGTAGTGCACTCACATATTTTTCTCAATGAAATGACCGGGTCGAATCTTCATCAAAGTTTTCATGAAATGACATCCGTGCCTTACGCTAGAATTGAAACCGGACGAACAGTTTGATTTATTGATGCGCCATACAACAAAGGCATTTGAATAAATCTTATCTTTTACCTCCCACTAACTTTCTCTTCGCATACACACGTATGTACATGTACACAGAAGTATACATATACATAAACACACACACACACACACACACACACATATATATATATATATATATATATATATATATATATATATATATATATGAATACATGTGTATGTGAATACATGAATGAATATGTACATATAGGTACAACCGGCTTTTTGAAAGATCGCTCTACGCCATTTTTCGTTTTTATGAAAAAAAAAGCGAAAATGATGTTCAGCGTTTGTTCTGCAGCGAGCGTGCCCCCTTCCCCTGTCTCTTACATCCCAGTCTTCTGTATTTCCCACGAACTCTGACTACTCAGCTTAACATAACATCAGCACTATTTCTAAGATCTGAGAACGCTAAAAAATCTTTCCGATATAAACCAATGTTAATTACGTTTTCACCTCACACCATTTCAGCTTACAATTAAAAAAAAAATAGGAACGTTCTACTTTTGGATTACAGAGGAAATCCGTACACATGCACACACATATATACGTATGTACACACGCACACACATATATACGTATGTACACACGTGTACACATACATGAATACATATGCACATGCTTCAGCGGCAACGAGTCTTATTGAAATGGAAACTTTTGACTTCTCACTTGTTATTCTTCACTGTTACCATGGAACTATGCAGAGATTAATATTAGATTAATTAGATTAATATTAGAGCATTTTATCTGATTTTATATCATATCATTTTATATTTTATATTGATAGTTCGTTGATAATAAGTATTCACACCAAACAAATATATAAAAATATAAAATTCAGACAAATGGCATAGTATTGTTTTAGAATTTATTTTGATAATTCTACTTCAGACGAAAAATCGGAAAAATTAAGTTTTATTCTCTTGCCTTAAAATCTAAGACAGTGTCCATTCTTTTGCATACAAGGATGCAAAACTATGGACAGTGAGTCAGATTCGCCTTTGTGTACAAAATGCTATAGTGGTCAAATGAGCAAAGAGTATGTAGTCAAATCACATGATTCAGGTATGCGTATGATTATGAAGCTTTAACAATAAGAACGTATAATATGCTTTACCACTTGACAATATCCAATCAGTTAGGAGAAATAATGGCGCTTATAAGTCAGAAGTATCTTCAATTTTCATCTTGTCTAAAATTTATCATCGTTTTAATGCTTTGTTCTAATCTCGTTCTACTCTTGTTTCTTGGCCTATGAAGGATGAACGTCTGAAATGCCTTTTCTTCACATTTCACATTTTTGAATGAATCAGTTTTTCGCTATTCTACTTTCAATCGGATTCAAAACTTGATTGCATTGAACTGAATGTCATCAAAGGTCACAGATCACCAGTGAAAGTATCATCTGTACGATTTCATGATATCCTTTTAGAGGAGTTTAATCAATAGGTACAAAGTTTCTTACAGGCTCCTTTAGTCATCCTGTTTCATCCACTTCAATGTATGCAAATATTTTCTGCGACCCCTAGAATCCCTTGGCATCCTTTGGCCCCTGGACCCCATTATACTTGCGAAGTCTACAACCTGTAAGAAATAAAAATCCCCGGTGAAATATCTTATATTTAAACTTCTTTCGTACATTTTGAAATTGGATTGTTTTGATACACTTGTACTTGGTAAGTATTACAGTATGCAAAACATGGACGATGATATTTCTCTCCTAGGCTATATTGACGTCACATTATGCTTGATTTTTTTTCCTGCAACAAAGCTGCAAAATATTTTTTTCTGACTGAATGTCATTTGACAATCCATTCCATCAATTCTGGACTTTAACAATGAGAATTCTCGAAAAAAAAGTTATAATGGTTTCTACGCAGCACGAACGCAAGGGAAACAACATTGTTTACATCTGCCAACAAAATTGGAAGAGTTTTATATATACTTTCGTGTCTGTCCGTCTGTCCACACGATATCTCCAAAAATTTCCAATGTATTTCAATAGAAAGGATGGGTCATGGGTCAAGAAATAATCAAATTTCTGGGGAAATCCTAGAAACTGTTTCTGATTGAGAAATGTTTTTTTTTATCATTCTGCGTGAAAAAATGTTAGAAAAGAACGTTTAAATTTCAAGGGAAGCAACTCAATATTTGTACATTTAGATTTCCTTCCTTGTTTTTTAATATTCTATTTTCGTACAATTTGTAGTTTATGTACGGCGTTGGCAGGTGTGTGCGCTCTTTGAGTGCTTTCTAGTTTATTATGAACTCTGACGATTATTACTCAGGTTATTGTCCTTTCGCTAATCCTTTCCTTTATGTTGTACCTTTGCTTCTTGTCAGTTTAACTTAGGATATATATCTTACAAACGATTGATTATTATGTTTTATAAGGGCAAAGATTTGGTACATTTTATTGATTATTTGGAGTCTGATGATCAAAGAAAACAGACGTCGTTTTTGGAAGGTCTGAGAAAACAATGGTTTTTAAATGACGTTATCAAATTGTGACTATTTGTACATAATTTTATGAAGCTTCGAGTCAAGACAATTCTCTCTTGATTTCTCATAAACTAAGAAATATTTTAAAAATCATATAAGCAAAGATGGAGCAGATTTTGATTTGTATTAGAACATCAAAAATTTTATCAAGTTGGTGCAAAAATGATTGTGGTTTTCATAATTTCTAACTTAATACTTACTTTTTAAGATTAATTATCATTCAACGTTGTTCATGTAAAATACTATTGTAGAGTGTGAATTTCACTCTATTGAAACATGCCTCTTCTTCACAATATTTATCCTGGTTTATTTGGGTCTATAAAATCAAAGAGAAAAAAGCAAATTCGAACCATTTTGTTGCATGAGTTAAAAATGGGATGCAAATCAGCAGGAACTGCGTGCGATATCAACCAAGTATTTGACCAGAAGATTGTCGATAAACGTACTCCACAACATTGGCTTCAAATATTTTGAAACGGAGACAAAAGAGCTTTGAAAATGTGGTGTTCCTTCAGGGATGGACGACATCTAATTGACGGTCAATATTGAGGCGTACCCATGCAAAAAAACTCGAGGAGTTGGGTATTCAAGAGATGTTCGACATTTACACCAAATTGGAAAAGCAAAAAAGTTCACTTGTCGTGCAGATGACCCTGCAGAAATTGAACGAATTGACCACAAAACTCTCCCTCCCAGCGTACTTACCAGACCTCTCTTTTTGACTATCTCCTACAACAACCAGGCAGCTACTCAAAACTCTTTCGAAAAATTCTTTGCTTCCAGGACCCCAGAATTCTATGCTTCTGGAATGAATGGACTTCTTTCTAGTTGGGAAAAATGTGAAGATTCTGAAGGTTCTTATATGGTTGATGGTGAAAACTGAAATAATTTTTGCACCAATCTAATACGTCGTGAATGGATGAAAATCTGAAAAAATTACTGCTACCAAGCGACATCTTTCAATCAAGCCACTTATATCCACTGGAAGGGAAAATGTAAGTGTTCAAAGTTACAAGGGTTTAAAGTTTTTTCCGTGTTTTTGTATTAGGTCCTTTTTCAAAGTCATTGAGCCCCAAAGAAAATGCTGATTCAGACCGATTAGTACAATTCTTTCTTTCTCTTTATGTGACACGTCCGTTGAGGACGTGGGCGATCATGACTCTCTACAGTTTCCTTTCTTCTGTCGCTCACAGCAATTCTTGCTCCTTTATTCTTTTCTTAGAAGTGCAATAATTTTCTATTTTCGTAACTTCAATTACACAACCTTGCACGTGTTCGTGGATGTGATAGCAGTCTTTAGTTTTCTCTCTATTGGTGCGTGTGTGTCTGTGTGAGTGTGTGAGTGTAATCAGGCCTAAACCATAAACTACGAACGACGGGAAATTCCGTCATTGCAATTCAACGGTTAATAAAAAAAAATATTTTATTGTTATTGATGGCAACAGATTTGAATTAGAACTTTTATTTTGCAATGGATAACTTGCAATGGATTATTGTATAATGAACAAGGGCTTTTATCTTACAATGGATAACTATTACTTTTCACCGCCCTCCGTAGTTGATAGGTTAACCGAGATAAACAGGTTTTAGTCAGATTTTATACGTGGTATTCGTATTTAATATTTAAGTCTAAAAAAGTAAACAATTTTGTAGTGAGTGATATTTTAGGCGTAAAGTCATTTTAAGAAACTAATCTATTGTATTTGATGTTTGTTTTTCTTTTGATTAAATCTCGTTAAGACAAGACTCCCCTTTTGGATCAGGTTTGATCTTCCAAAGTTCTTTATTTAAAACGCCTCGCAATTTACGGATACGAAATTTGGACGAAAATATTCCAGATAATCTGGAGAAGTGCTAAATCAGAATTGCAATCATATTTTAATGTACACATTATAAAGGCAGTGATATTGCTTCAATGAATAGAATCCATGTCAGTTACGCCTACATTTTTAAAAGTACGCACTTTCACACATGTACAGACAAGATTATCAGATCTGAGTAGCGAGCCGAAGGACTAAAAGTAGCGAATTTGTAATGAAAGTAGACCAGTATTCCTTTCAATATACTTTTTCGCAATAATACATTTCAATGCATAGAACACAGTGCACGATTTTAATGGTTTTATTGGATTTATCACTACATGACTTAAAAAAAAATAGGATAATGGAATGAGTTACCAATATTCGAAACATGAAGTTATCTGTGAAGTCCTACCACGTCTTCACTTTTGAAAGTTATCAACTTCTACCAAAATATTCCTGAGATTTATAGGGGATGCGATAGATTAAAAAAAAGGGGTTATAGGATAAATTTGAAATAGTTATTTTTCATGTTTCATCAAAACTTAATTATATTACATTATAAATGCATAGATAGCTAAAAAGCGCACAGAGAGTGCATACTTCTGCTTACGCTATTGCCAGGAGAAGTAATTGAGAATGGATCCACCCCAGACTTTGATCGTTTCTTTGATAACCTATTATCCACTTTTCCACATAGATAACTTCTTGAGAAATCGCGTGGACTGACATGAAATTTTGGCGATATTATGTTGTGTGGACATATAAGTACGACGTAATGGAGATCTTTTCTTATCGTGCAGACAGACAATCATCTTCGCCCCATTGGCCAACCATGTATAAAATTTGATTGAAATCCTTTGAGTACTTCTGGAGATATTCTGAGGAAAGGCGCTTCAAAAGAAGTCCAATTCTCTACTTGTAGCCCAATGGAAATCTTACATACAAACACACGTTCACATTTTCTTTCGTTTCCTTCGTATGTTTATAATTACGAATGCGTTTGCAAGTTCTGTTTCCTTCCTTCTTACTTATTTCCTTTTCCAATAAAATAAAAAGAAAGGATCAGATATCAGTTCCAACCCCGTATTATCAACAGCTCTTCGGAATGGAAACAGGAAAAGGAAAGAGTTGTCTGATATTTCTATTGAATTTTTCCACGTTCATTACCTTGTTAAGGTGCATGTTTGAAAAGAGCCGGACTTTGTGTGGAGCAGACAACCATAAATGTCTTGTAGAATAATTTTCCGTTCGTCGCACTAAACTACGACTTCGAAGTATTTTGGTCACTTCTCTTCTGTGTTACCAATTTTGGTGTTTTATATCTAAATTTAGATGATTATATCGATCAGAAAATATGAAGAATGATCAATAATTTCTTTTTTAGATATCTCAAGGAGTGATGACACTGCACTGATTTTTGGGCTGACGGATGTTTAATGTCGGCCAGTTGTCGAATGATCGCTACAAACAGAGAGAGAGAGAGAGAGAGAGAGAGAGAGAGAGAGAGAGAGAGAGAGAGAGAGAGAGAGATCTTCAATTGTAGTTTAATATTCTCTTGGCGGTAAAAAGAGATTTCCGGTAGTATGGGCTGGTGTGTTAAAGAAAAAAACAAACCAATAAAATTACTATTAAGGATTAATTCAGACAATTGAACAATTCGCCGTGTTGCTGATGTTGTTCATATAACATTTCGGTCGATCCATTCTACAGCCTCCTTCAGGTGTCTTTTTTTATCGGATCAAATGGTGAATAAAAAATGGTAGCAACTAGTTTGATCATCCAAGAGATAATAACATTTACAACAATCCATGTAATATAGAGGATTTGAATTTATACCCAGGGGTGCTCCCCAATCACCCCCTGGACAGAGAAAATACATGGCCTAACTTATAGATGTAATCAATAATGTACGGCACTTCTTTGAATTAACATCAACAACAGGTTTGGTTATTCATTCAATAGAAACCGTCACAGGACCAACGTCATTAGGAAGCATGCTATGATGGGAGGGATCAATTAAAAAATTAGAGAGGGGATGATCAATGAATAAGTTACTTATCCCGCATTTGTTGGGAAGTGATCAGTTAGAATTAAAACCCAACCAATAAACAAACAAACAAACAAACAAACAAACAAACAAAAAAACGACCCAGAAATAAGTGTGACTGCTGCAGGGCACAAACTAAGGAATCGGTTTAGCATAAACTTACTTTGCAAATTGAATCCCATTAAATGGTAGGTTCAAAAATAATAAAAACGTTTTTTCTAAACATAATAAGGAGTAAATGTTTCAATTTTCAGCCTTCTAACTCCCTGGGCTCGGTGTGTAAGGCATGACACATACATAGGTGGATAGCCAGCACAGTAGTCTTTGAGCCTGATTCAAAAACCTTTGGTGACAGTTTTGATTGACGATTTCTATAAGTTCATGGTCTGAATATTAATGACACCACGTAGTTATCCGGTGGTTCTCAACGAGGGCCATATGGCCACCTGGTTGGGGTGGCTATCCATGCTCATTCATATCAAATCACCATAGCCCCACCGCTAAAAAAGTCTTATTGGGGTCTCTTAATTTATTTTGGACCAACAGTGCCCAAATCTTGTGCTGATATTTTTTTAGAGATAATTTTGAATTAAAGATTTATCTTTTGGATAATTTTAGATGGAAGATCTATTTAAAAAGAATGTTATATATTTCTTAGATCCTTAATTCTGGTACACGGGTGAACTACGGTGATTCATTCATGCGTGAAAGGATATTTTATGTAGATTCCTTCTAATTATTTTCGTTTCTATCTGCTGCTGACACTTCCGTATAATTTTGTTTTGTTTATTAGCTGCTATTAACACTCAGTTGATAGAATATAAATACAATTCATATATATTTTGAAATAAACGTAAATACTACAAATACATCCCCCCCCCCACATATATATATATATATATATATATATATATATATATATATATATATATATATATGTATGTATATATATATATATATATATATATATATATATATATATATATATATATATATATATAATTACTGCTGAGCAGAGACCACGCATTTTAAGTCAAAATGAGGAAAATATGATGATGGCCGCTGATATAGACCATAAATAAAATATAATTGAGAAATCATTTCAGAGAGATGTTGTTACTATTATACATTGATTCTTTCGGATCAGTGACCTCATCTTTGCTGACCTTTCTTGTGGGAAAACTCATTTGTGAGTTGATGTTTCAATTTCTCTCCTAACCTGGAGTTGACTTGGTTTTTCTACCTTAACAAGAATAACAAGAACAACAAGAACAATCTTCGCCAAATTTAGGAGAATAAAAAAGAGAAGAAAAGAGTCATTCCTCTTTCCCGTTGAGCCAAACTGACTACGAAAATTTATCTTACTGATACGCAATAGCTTATATCGTTCTAAAAAAATACGTTTATACTAAAAAAAAAAGTTTTTTGTATGTTTTGTCTGATATATATATATATATATACACTAAAAGTTGTTGAATTGTAGTATTAAGCTGCGTTGAGTTACCTCCTTTGAAATTTAGTAATGTAGCCTTTTTATCATCTGTTCATTTTCAACTTATTTCCCTGTAGAAAAATAAATCCTCTCACTTTCTTTTATATACTTTATTTTCATTCAGTTTTTGTTAGTTAACGGCGTTGGCAGAACTATGCGCTCTCTGAGTGCTTTTTAGTCGGAACAACGTGAAAATGGAAATCGATGCTAATAACTTTTTATCGACGAGATTCAACCATTTGATTCGCGTACAAAATGTTCATCCAGGATCCACGTAATTGCTTAATTTTATCGATCTTCTCTGAAGTTTCCTTACGAACCAATTAACCAATGATTGATTCAAGAGTGATCGGATTAAATAACGTTCTCCCTGGAAGATTAAGTTAGCATTGATATGTTGTGAGTATATGTCAATCACGTTGGATTTCGTCGTATGCATATGTCGTATGTAGATGTCAATCATATTAGATTTTACCACAAGATAAATTTTGAGACTCGACTGTACGATAAGAAGGAATTTATTAAATTGAATCGTGTGACCAAATGAAAATTATCACGTTGCAAACGTGTAACTTAGCAATGATTTTTTTTATTATGTCTTTAATTTGCAAGATGAGCAAATTTTGTTTTGTGTGCATATGATGTTATTTGCCACAAGAAAACAGCCGAGGTTCCTGTTAGTCTGCGTGTAAATTAAATAATTATAGACAAAAGTACTGCCCAATTCTAGTAGTCATAATCTGGTTTTAATACTACGAAAGATTGAAAAGTTCGAAAAAGAGGCTTACGTGAACTGAATGAAAATCTCCGTGACGACTCAAGACCCTACACTGCTCAGCTGACTGAGTCTTAGCTTCGAGAAAAGAGATATAAAGTGTTGCAGCATCCTCCGTATTCACCTGAAATTCATTTTCTTGAAATTGATATCTGTGATAAAAGTGTCAATGATTAGGAAGCCATAATCGGCCCTGTTACTGAATTAATGGCCATCAAACCTAAATGGCGTTATGGAGATGGCATATTATTATTGGATGATTTTCGTAAAAAGTCCTAATTTGTCATATTTGGATCAAATACTTATGTGTTTTAGTTGTTCATATAATCCCCCATCTTACTATTCAATAAAAATTTAATAAGAAACAACTTCATTCTTGAAGACATTTGTCAGTCTGTGAATATCTGAAAGGATGTATACAAGTGTATATGAGATTTTGAAATCGTTATGTCTCTGATTGTGTGTACAAAGTAGCACGTTAATCATTGTGTTATCAGGGCTTCGTTATACAATATTTTTGCATTTTGAAGATTTTTTCAATTCGTAGTGATGGGCGAATAGGCCTGATGGTGTTGTTAGGAGAACGTTCCAGAAATAAGTGATGTCTATACATTAGTATATTCACGTGTGCTGCCAAAGGTGAGATTTACCGAACGGAACCAGATTGAAATATATAATGTACAGAAAGTAGTCACATAAGGAGTTTGTGATTGAAAATATAAATTTTTTTAGAATATTAGGTGTTCGGAAAGTAATTTCGTATTTCATGGCTATAAATTATAAGCCAACAAACTAAGGGAAGACAATGGTATGAAACGACGTCTAGATTTAGTTCATCAAATTTTCTATCTGACAGTGTGTCGTTTAAAATGTATAGTTTAACCCTAGAGGAGGATAGAGACCTTGAAGAGCAACATATTCTCCATTGTTTACTCTATGAATTTCAAAAAGCTAATTCTACTCTGCAGGCATTGAGAAACATTTGTAAAGTGTATCCTGATGCAGTAAAGGTTCGCAAATGCCAGCTGGAGTTTAAAAGGGTTAAAAACGGTGATTGATATTTGAAAATACGAAAATACTCCCCAGATACGAAAATACGGAATTGATTTCCGCACACCCTAATACATTTTTTTATTTTTGTAACTTTACGCAGTTTTTCGTGTGAATTTTATATTAGTATCTTTTGGATAGTTCTATCGGCCTTGTGCTGTGATTTACCGAGCCGAAAGGATTTGCAAATCCCTGACAGAGTCGAATGGAGATACTTGATAAAACTATATTATTCTTATTTGGAGGATCTGATCAGAAAATCACCTTTTAAAAGATATATTCTTTTAAATCCCCTTCTCTCAGCGAATTGCAGCATGATGTCAATAACTTACGGAAGCCTATGTAAAGTAACTTGAGTAGCAGAATGTATCTTTAAGAATGTGTAATTCAATCAGAATCCTCAAAATAAAACTCCGGTCGGCACTGTATGTATTTTCATCCGGCACCGTTCGGAAAATTCTCTCCGTTCGGCAATTAGTCTCAACGAGTTGCCTATTTCACCACACACGAGCTATTTTGATAAATTGACCGTGAATATTCGTTTCAGATATGACCTGCCCGACCGTAAAATATCGTTCCTCATCTCTGCTGCTCACCTCTATAATATTCTGGGGTGATCATAGAAAAAAACAATGTATGAAAAAGTGTCTGCCTACGCCAAGCAGGCAGAGTTATCCGCAAGAACCGTTATTGCACGAATATTTACAATGAGTTCACGTCATAGATTCATCAATCGATCTTTTCAGTGTTTTTTTTATGGAAACCGAGACAAAGAGATTGGCCTGCAACCTGAATTTGGTTGGATGTAAATAAACAAGTCTACATGTTTTTCACACTCACACACACACACATACATGCACACATACACACACACACATACACACATGTGCACACACATACGAACGCGTGTGCACACGCACGCACACATACAACATTTCGGGAGTGTGTTTTTTTTCGAATTTAATTTTGATTGAAAGTTTTCTATCAAAGGAAGTATTTCAACCATTAGTAATTTTTTTATTAGCATTTTTTCCATCTTAATTTCAGTTGCTTTTCATCACAACTACTCAAATCATCATTCTACGACCTTTGGTAAACAATGTAGGTCGGAAATTAAAAAAAAATACGCTGGTAGTAAGATTCGAATTCACACCCCTTTCAGCCCAGGAAGCTTCTCTACATGCGACAACTGCTCTACCGTTGGAGCTACTACAGCCAGGGTCAGACATATAAACTATTCGTTTTTTTCCTCAAACTCTTGGTGCCGCCATATTTTATTTTTTGTTGTTATATATGGTAGTATCAATAGTAATAATATCATCCTTAATTTTTTATATGCTGAACCATTGTCAACCATTATTAATTTTTTACTAATATTCCTTTCATCTTAATCTCAGTTACTTTTCATAATATAAAAGAAATAGGTCTGGTTAGTCACTTAATAAAAAGTCACACAAACATTATCTTTTTACTGCGAGCTGTGTCTGGGTGATCAATTAAAAAAAGTGTGCAGAGAGGGGTTCAATGAATGGAACACTTCTTACTCTTTGGGGACAGCGATCATTGAGAACATCTGAATTTTCCGAAAGAGTGGTTGGGGCTGATCAATCAAAACATTGGTAAAAATCACCTTTTCGAAAGATGCAAGAGGTGTTTCAAGAAGAAAAGTGGGGTACTAATGCAAATTTCCCGTCCTATAGGTTGATTGGTACCTCCTGTAGACATCCCAGACACCTACATAAACAAAATGGTGTGAAAACTGAAACGACTCTTTCGGCAGTTTTGTGACAATTTTTTTTGACTGTTTTTAGTACTAGTTGAAAATTGATGATTGAGAAGACATATTGAAATACAAACATTTACATTTTACCCAATAATATTCAGTTTTTCTCCAAAGATGCGCATAACTTTCACGCCCAAACACGTGCACACACACACACACACACACACACGTGCACACATATGCACACACAAGGATATACTCATGCAAACACTCCATTGTAAGTAGAAACAATTTTCACTCAGCACTTATATGTCGACAAACGTGCTTAAAAGACACACACACGACGACACATGTTCGCATTTTATTGTCCTGAATATTTTGATTTAAACTTTTCATACATTATCGAATCCTTTGAACTGACATATTGGGTTGTTACATATTTTAATAGTGAGATGAAAGGTGATATAACCAATAAAAAAACGGTCAATGTTTAATCAGAATGACCCATTTGAAGTAACTAACTTCTCCCAACGATCCTATTATGATAATGCAAACTTTAATGGTCACGAATTCAGTGGAAGCATGAATGATGGTTTCCCCATTATTGAACCTTATATTACAGATATGGAGTTCAAAATGCTGGGAGAGATAATGTAAAATAAATGTCTGGCAAATACGGATAATGCTGCAAGACTCCATATCCCAATTTTGTAAGCTTAGACATATTCAGCTGTG
The DNA here is from genome assembly GCA_963457665.1 of Thysanoteuthis rhombus. Taxonomy (NCBI): domain Eukaryota; kingdom Metazoa; phylum Mollusca; class Cephalopoda; order Oegopsida; family Thysanoteuthidae; genus Thysanoteuthis; species Thysanoteuthis major. Next base: position 41,702,632 of record OY735237.1, on the reverse strand, counting down.
AGGTAGGGGTCTGATACTGACATCGGGCATTTCATTCAGTTTATGTGGGAAACATTTTTGACCTTTCCTATTGCCTTAAGATAACATGATATGGTCGCCATTGAAGTCCTTAAGTCTCCGGAAAATACTCAAACTGTTGTTCGTCTGTCGTTGGCCACTGCTACAGATAGTTTCTAATAAAAAAAAACCCAGGTTTAGGTCTCTCACAGAGTTTAATAATGGTATCCACATTTCCAGATCGAGACCTATTGAACCTAAGCTAGCCTATTGAACTAGGTCGCTCTAGAGTAGTGTCCGGTCCGAACGCTTTGTTGATAATATCAGCAGTTTCAATTGCATTATGCATTGATTTCATATTTGAAAATTAGTCCAACTTTTTGTGTAGACACCATTGCTGTTGGGGGCTCGAAAAACTCCAATAGCAATGGATTATATCTCTATTCATATTGAATCTGTGTGCATGCAAGTTGGCGCATGTCATTGACTGTATTGTGCTGGTAGTCAAAAGCAACCCCTAGGCTCCTTTTTCGTTCGCTACTAACCTTTTTAAATCGGGGATAATGTGATTCCATTCCCAATCTTTTCCACCCTAATCACCCAACTTGAAGTGTACTCAGTTGCTGAGTGCACATGGAAAATTGTCCTATTGAAATGATTTTATACTCTACGCTCATTCTGGGAATCGAACCCGGATCTTTATGCGTGCATGGCGGGCGTGCTAACTATCTGAACAAATGTAATGGCAAATCTTTCACTTTTAATATCATTGTTTATGGTGTATTTCACGCGTGACGACCGGATATAAACATAAGTATCTTTTAGCAATTTTCCTAATTAAAGCTCCATAAATAAAAACTATTAGCTGATCAAAATATCATTATTTTTGCTTTCAAATGAAAATAATCAATACGAATCAATCAGGGATTTTGTAGTGGTTAATGTCTAACTGAAATACATTCGGCTGTGGGACTTGTTCGCAAATGGGGCGAAGAAGGAACAGCCTATAACGGAGATATGGTCAATAATGTAATTGCTGACTCATTAGGATCTAAAAGAAAATTGATTTTTCCTCTAATTAAGCTTTAATTACTACTATTGAATGACGTCACAGAGATTTGTATCTATAAGTGAAAATAAGTTATAAAATGAAAATGAAAGGAACATTAAAAGTAACGTCCAGCTGGGCTTACGGGACGGATGCTGATATGCGTGACAGGCGAAAATAGTCTGCGCAGGCGTACTTGAATATTCAGTCGTCAGTGAACTTCCGTTTATTATTGAGTACATTTTTATGAGCAGTATGATAAATTGCAGCGCCAATTAAACAGTGAGTCCCCTCTCCTCTCTTCACAGCTTTAAAAATTTCTTGTATCAAAATAAGCCGGCGCCAGAATCCATTAAAAAACTATATGAGTGAGATAAAGGAGGGAGAGACAGTTAAACAATTTCCTTGGAAATATGTAACAGACACCGACGTTCGAACAAGATTATTTTTACAAAGCCTGGATACAACAGAGGAGTGAATATGCATCTATAGCTATGTGTAAGTGTGAATATTTATGTGCATTTATATGTCTGTATATATGTCTGCATACATATATATAAATATATATACATGTATGTGTGTGTATGTGTGTTTGTATATATGTATATATGTGTGTGTGTATTTATATGTATATATGTGTATAAACAAGTATATCTGAAAATATGCATGAGTATATATACATATATATGTGTATATACATAAATAAGTTTATGTATAGGAAGAGAATTTGTGTGTGAGAGAGACCGACAGACAGACTAGTGAATGAAATGAAAAGATAAATGAATAAATGTTTCCCTCCTTCATATTCTTTGATATTTCTCCTTTATCTCCGCCTGTTTTTCCCCAAATGCATAAAGAGGCGGGTCTTTATAAAAGAAAAAAAAGAACAAAGTCCGCCATATTTAATGCAAATGTTTAAGCAAAATCGACCGGACACATCACGCACATTTGGGGATCGTAGAACAGCCATGGTCGGCGTCTGATTGAAAGACACTGACAGAAAACATTCATTTAAAAACCTCTAAATACATTCACATCACGCTTAAAGCATCCAACCGTATATCTCTGTCTTCTCGGAGAAATGTCTTCTCTACCAATAACTGCAACTCTACTCCCAAGGCAATCAGAAGTCGGGGAGGCGCTCCACTATGGGTTATATAGTAATGCCTTGGTTAACGCTCGAGATATATTCCTGAAAATGCAACGCTAAACGGAACAGCACAGCACTAAGGGACTGGGTTACCAACTCAGGTATTTTTTTGTCTCGTACGATTTAATTTTGACTTTATTCCCGTTTATCACAACAATGACAATAACCTCACCAAAATCTAGTGACGTCATAACAGTACAAATGAGAATTGCGTGTGCAAGAACTGATGACGAATTTACTCTCTCAACTCAAGTCGACTCGTTTGATTACAGGAAACTACTATTAAAGGAGTACAGTTTTGTTTACTTTCTTCATTTTAATGAAGTAAGGGAGCGCAACCCTAGCGCAGACAAGCTTGTGTCAGCAATTATTTCAAAATATATAATGTCACTGCTGAGCCTGAACAAGATGGAATGGATTAGTGCTGTGTATGTTATCTGGTAGTCACTTTCCAGAGCTGGCGAAAGATCTCCAGGTGTCTATATATCGTTACATGATAATTACTGTGTATGTGTATGTTCTTATTCCCACAAAAATGACACATTAGTTAAGTTATACAGTGAACAGTTCCGACACTGTCCATGATGATATCTTTTATCATAATTCATTTCAGAAATTTAATATCAAATGTTTGAGAAAGAACACAATAGCGACCCAGCACTAAACGGGACCGCGCTAAGCGGGGTACGACTGTTGTTTCAAATTATATTTGAAAGGTAATGCAAATTTTTCTATGTATCTTTCAGAATTTGTATTGCAGAAAAAACAACAACAAATTCTTTGATCTGTTTTCTGTTAAAATTAATCAATCAATGCTGCATCGATGAACAACTGGTTTCTTTGATGAACATTTGCAAGATTTGTCAAATGAGAAACAATTAAAATAAAAGTAGATCAGGACTAAGATTCAAGGAAAGGAGTTAATTACTCACCTTGAAAAAATATCAAGTTTCTGTTCAGTTTCAATTAAAAATGATGCATTAATGTTTATAAGCAGATTGAATCTGTACTGAAGACATTACGGAAGTGCTGAGGGCGTCGAAAATGAAATCGGTGAATCAAGTTCATATTCAAGCTATGCCAGCTGGCGTACATTTCTCACTAATGCCCTTGTGATTGGTATAAATCCATCTCTTCTCTCCTAAACTATCGGTTGCTCATGTAACATAGAGAATCAAAATTGACGAACAAAATAGTGCAATCACCGTCTCCATCAATGGAGTAAAATATAATATATTTACATTACTACAGAGGATTTTATTTTCACTCCATTAAATTATTTTAATACTTTGTTTAAATATCATGAACTTTGGGATAAATGACCTAATGTAATATAATAATTATCGAAATTGCTCACAAATCGTCAATATCACAAAAGAGAAAATAATATCTCCCGCATAATACCAACAAGTCTTCATGTGAGAGAATTAAGTGATTATTGAAACGGGAAACATTTTATGATAGGAGATATCTGTTTTAGAGAAGACATTCACGCTGATTCTCTTTGTCAGTTTAAATTTCACTTTGATGGATTTATTATAATTTCATGGCTAAAAATTGATGTCTAAACTGAAGTGAATACAAGAGAAAGTCTTATGGTTATAAAAGATAAAATAACGATGCAAAAAAAAAAATCAAAACAGATTTGGTTTGTCAATCAATAGAAACCGTCAAGAAACCAATGTATTTGCCAGCATGCTGCGTTGGGATCAATTAAATGTTGAAGAATGAGGGATCGAAAAATAAGTTATTTCTCCCGTTTTTTGTTGTGCTGTGATCATTAAAAAGAGTGAATTGTAAACAAAACAAAACAAAAAAAAACAACAAAAAAACAAAAAACAAAACAAACAAAAACGAGTGCGAATGCTATCGGACACAAAATGAGGGGCCAGTTTAGCATAAACATTGCAAATTGAACCCCTTAACTGAAAATCTAGATTTTACGGAAACAAAAAAAAAAAAATTTCTAGACATAATGAGTAAATGATAAAATTTTCATTCCCCTAGCTCCACTCGAGTGGACAGTCATCCAAATTAAGAACTCTGAAAGGGGAGAGAGAGAGAGAGAGAGAGAGAGAGAGAGAGAGAGAGAGAGAGAATCGTTTTAGTTAAAATCCAAGATTTATCTTTCAGATCTTAAGTCTTCTCCATTTGATTTTTAAAAAAAATAGTTTGGCAATCAATTTGATGTTTTCAAATCTGATTAATTGAAAAGAATTACGAATAAAGTTGTCTATGGAACTAGTGTTCTGGAAATCAATCTTGATGGACGACTGAACTGATTGTTGATCTCAAGCGAATGATATTTCTAGTCATGTGAAAAAATAAATGACTCGCTCTAATTGCTTTCAATAGAAAACAATGAACAGGTCAGATTAGTCACTTAATTGAAACCGTTTCGTGATCAGTATTTCTTGGCGGGATGCTGTTTTGGGGTGATCAATTAAAATAATGGGAAAAGGAATGATCAATGATTGAGTTACTCTTCTCGACTTTTTTCGTTGGTGATCCGAAAAAAACCCAAAGACGTCCGAATTTTCAAAAAGGCCAACGTGAATGCCAGCAGACACTAACTAAGGGATCAATCCTGATATCCTATATTTTTAAAAGTTGATTTTTACCTTAGTCACATGAGGGGCTGAAACATGGAACTTAACCAAAAGATTGACCCTCAAACTGAGAATCATGCAACGTGCACAGGAGATGACCATGTTCAACATCAGATGTAAGACAGCGGACTATATTAGAAAATAAACAGAGGTAAAAATATATGATTGGGAATATTAGAAAACTGAAATGGCTATGGGCTGGTCATGTTGCAAGAATTTCTGAATCTTAAGAATATCTCTGAATTCTATAGTGTTTTCTGTTACTCCGACATGAAAGCCGGAGAGAGGAAAAAAAAAAAGAAAGTTCATTTCATTCTGGGTGGTACGTTTTATACCTGCCACTCCATGAAAATCCTTACCGCATGTTTATCAAACATTTCGATGCAAAAACTATCCGTGTCACTTCTTAAAACCTTGAGTTCTCAAATGAAAACTAATTACCTGACACTCCCTGCCATTCCCTACCTCGCAGTAATTTAATGATTTCGATGTAAGATCTATTCTTTCTACTTCTTAATACTGCAGTGGCAGGCAATAGCCAGTGGCAGGGACTAAAAGTACTGCTGTTTCTTCCATTCCTGTAAAAAAAACCCAAAAACGAAATAGAACAGAGTTTTAACATAGATAGATGAGATTAAGCTTTAAATAGAATATGAGTATGTCTTTTTTAGTTAATTCCTGGGAAAAATGAATGGATACATTTGAGTTTCTACCGATGATCATTTTTAGGAGAGCAACTTCTGATTTCGCTTTAGTGGAAGAGTCTATTGTTTCAAATAATTAGTTGGAGATTTTTCATCAGCCAAATTGTTTCTTTTAAGTGGTAGAGTCCATGGTTACCGACAGAGAGCCAAGAAAATCATACTGTTCATTTCATAAGTAGATTCTTAAAATGACTGTTTAATGAATGTAGCATATTTATTTTTTTTCCAAGCATTTTCTTATTAGACACCGTCCATCAAGACTGTCACCGAAACTGTCAACATCGGTTTCTTCAGTTTTCAAATTGGTCTGCCTGTCTGGATCTGCATTCATCAACATACAGGCCGCGCCAAATGAGGTAGAGAGCTGAAAATTTAAATATTACGTTTTTTTTCTCCAAAATCTCCCCCCTAGATCTACGGGGGTAGGGTTCAATATACAATGTATGTTTATGCTAAATTGGTCCCTAGTTGGTGCCTAGCTATGTTTCTAATGATCCATAAAGAATTAACTTTTTTATTCACCCCCTTTCCATTTTTTTATTGATCACGCCCAACATGGCATGCTGCCAAAAGTTCTGATAAGCTTACATTTTGATCAGAATACATCCGCGTGCAAACCCGTAACAAACTGTTAACAGAGAATTTTCTGTGATGTACCGTCCGAAAAAATTTAGAAAATGAAGCAAGATAATTTCTAATCATTCTTTGAAACATTAATTAAACCAGCCTGGTGAGTCATTCCGCACAAACCGTCACGTGACCATCGACTTTTGTGCGTGTGTGGAGTGTGTATAAGCAGTTGAATTTTTTTTTTCGGTTTAGTTGGGCAGTTAACACTAAAAATGTCCGAATTTTCAAAATACAAGCGTGAATGCTGCCGAACTCAAACTAAAGAACTAATTTAGCATAAAATTAGATTGAAAATTTAACCCCCCCAACTGTTTAGGGGAGTAGTTTTCAAAAAAAAAGAAGTTTTCTCTTGATTTAATAAGGAATGAATATTTAAATTTTCATCCCTCAAGCTCCATTGGTGCGGCCTCTACATGTGCATACATTGCTAGCCAGCCAGTCTGACAGAATCACTTAGATATACAGTAAACAGTAAAATAGTTCATTTGACGAAGCACTTTTGTCCTCACATCAAATATCGAGAAACTCCTTAAAGTAGAAAGTTTTCATCAATTTATTTTTTCTCCGAGTCAACATTCTTCCAGATGCATTAAATCAATTTTGAAAAAAACTTCAGGAGAGCGCTGCCGTCTCCGCCTGAATATCCTGTTGACAGTTACATTCACCAGCCCCTGGGGCAGAGAATTCCTTAGTGCAGTCGATCTTGGATAAAATGAAGTATTGCGTAAGGCGGGGTGGGGTATTTCCTTTTCATTTGGAGCACATGGAAAACATTATGTCTTGGTCAACTATTTGATTGTCTGCATAGACAATTCTGTGCAGAGTTGGCCAGTTTCTTTTCTCTAAACAGTGAAGTCATAGCTCCAGGCTCGTGATTTCATTCATCGGAAGCTAATCTGTCTTCCTGTTTTCAAACTCTGAACAGTCTGATTGTGTGTGACGACTCCAAGGACAAGATACATACCGACTATAGAAAGTACCAAAGTATGGTAGCCTCTAATCTTAGTAGTACTGGTAGAGTTGTAAAAAAATATTTTTGATATTTTCTATGCTTTATTGGTTGCTTTAACGCTCCAGTTTATTTTTTCATTTAGAGTAAAACCAGGGTATTTTATGTCTGAGATAGGTTTTAGTATCTTTTTCTGTAATATTTATCAGGGTAAATATTCGTTTAATTTCCCTATGAATTCAAAGAGGTTTCATTTTAGGATGTTTGAAGGTATTTTTCTATTACCACATATGCCTGAAAGAGTGGCTAGGTCTTTCTGTAGGCCTGTGGTATCATTTGGCGATTTTATTGTTCTGTAGAATATACAGCCATCAGCGTATAATTTCGCTACAGAGTTGATACTAAATGGTAAGTCATTGATGTAAAATAGGAGAAGTAGAAGACCCTGCACAGATCCTTTTGGTACATCCGATGGAAAAATTGGGGAAATCTATGTTGATTCTGCTGACAGATTTGTTTCAAGAAATATAGAAAAAAGTATCAACTCAGCATTCATGCACATCATACGAAATTTCACAGAAAAAGAACGGAGAAAACATAAAGAGAAAATAGGTAAGATCAAAGAGCATAAGTAATAAATCTTTCTCTTCTGTTTCTCAATGATTAAATCGCTCCCAGAATACAAATCCCAATATCAAACCTTAGACACAGTCTACTGAGATGTATTGGGTCTGGAATCGTAGTGGAGCAGTTTCATGTTGGAGACATTTTTCAACCTTCCAATTACCTTGTGATGACTTGTTATGGTTCCTAAAGGGGAAAGTCATTCGTGGGACATTGACCACTGCTTTCTATAATTCTTCATTACTATGAGGGATTTAGACCTCCCTCGATGTTTATAATTGGTATCCATCGCCCATAAGGACTCAAATACTCCAATAATAATGGATTATACCTCTATTTTTATTGAATTAGCAAAAAAATGCGATTACATTCGTATATCTTCACTTTTAGCTTTATTCTCTGTGATGTAAGAAAATCAACGTTCAATAACCTAATATACATATCTGCTCTTGCAACACACACACACACACACACACACACATATATATATATGTGTGTGTGTGTATGTGTGTGTGTGTGTGTGTGTGAAAGGGAGAGCGAAGGTGTTAGGAAGTTCAATGTGTGTGTGCGTGCATATATATATATATATATATATATATAATGTGTACTTTAGAGAGTGAGACAGACTCGGGAGTGAAGTTTTTGGTGGTAAGGTTTATTAATCCTTATATGTCAATAGTCCATACATGTTTCGGGATTTCTCCCATCATCAGTGGTGCGTGTTGTGTGAGTGTGAATTAAAATGTACCATGTGGAACCAGAGTCCACTGCCAGGGGCTATGCATTGTGGGTAAGTTTTGTTGTCAGGGCTACTAGAGGCCTCATGCTGAATGTAAGAATGACCAGCAGGTATTGGGATTTTGGTAAAGCAGCAGCAGTTGGTCTTGGGGAGGGCAGAGTGTGTCAAGGTAGGGGGTAGTGTTGTGGAGGTGGATTTTTTGGTATGTTTGGGATAGTGTAGAAGGAGGGGTGGTGGGGTCAAGGAGCTACATAGGTATCAACCTTAAAAGTTACTGAAAATGTTACTGAAAATGTTTTGGCTATGATTTGGACAGGGGTTATAACAGGCTAAGGTGAAGTTTTTCCTATGGGACTTTGAAGCTTCCATTATTGAGTGTGTCTAAGATGTGGGTGTGAGGATATTAATGGTAGGAGTTGTGTGTATTAGTGTTCTGTGTGGTGCGGGTTGTTCAGTTTAGTATTTAATCCATTAGGATATAGGGTTTTAAGTTTGTTGATCCACATGTCTTCGTGTTTTTCTAGAACTTTAGTTATGTCAATTGGAGTAGTTTTTTCTATTTTTTCTATGATGGTGAAGCTAGCGTCAGTGGCAAAATTGTGGTCAGGTGTGCGAAAGTGTAGTTCTACAGGAAGTGGGCTACGATTATTTTTTGACTTAATCCTATGTCTATAATTGTTGAGTCTAATATTAAATTGCCACTCGGACTTGCCTATGTACTGTAACTTACATCTATTGCACTCTAGAAGGTATATAATGTTCTTACTGCGGCAGTTGCTATTGTGGTATATGTGGTAACTCTCTTTTGTGGTGGTGCTTGTGAATGTGTTGGTGTACTTGAGGTGGTTGCAACATAGACTGTTTCTTATGTTGCAAGGTGTGCAGAATTTAATTGTTCTAGGTGTATTTTTGTGTACGACTTTATTGTTAACGATAGTATTGCTACTGATCATGTCTCTGATGTTTTTGGGTCTGCGGTAGGAGATAACACATGGGTCTGTGAATGTTTCTTTTAGATCTGTTTTGATCGTGAGAATGTTCCATCTATTATTGATGATGTGTGCTAAGGGTGGGAGTGTGTTGTTGAAGGTTGTTATAAGGGGTATGCGGTTGGGTTTGTTATAGTAATTTTCATGAACAAACATGTTTTGCTTTTAATTTCTTACAACAGGATCATTACGCAGGAAGTACCAAATTTTATAACAATCAACATAACTGGCCATACATTTAGTCATGTTTTGTGGTTCTTAATGCTAATTTTCTATAATTTTTCAGGAAATGTTTTCGATAGAATTAAGTTTCTTAATGAAAAGAAGAACATTTTCTCTATACCTCTAACATCTTCCACAGAATCTATCAAGTATATTGAAGATGCGAATTCACAACGCCATTTGGAAGAGTAATTCTTTATATAAGTAATAACAAGTATTGCTCATAAGTATTTAACAGACACAAATTGTGTTAATTGCCAAAAAATGGTTCTTCTTGCTTAATGTTCCCATTTTTAAAGCTCAAAACTAATCGATTAGAAATAAAATGTCTGTTCTAATATTTATGACAAGTATTGTACTTATGGCTGTGTGCGTTTGATGACGTGTACATGATTGAGTATGTGTGTGTAATTGTTCAAATTCGATCGATGTCAAACATGACATGTTTCGATCAACTGTTTTCTCAGTGTGGATTTAATCCAGCTGATGATGGCACGTGACTCGCTGCATGAGGCATCTGCGTGCATCTTGCAGCGTAATCAGCCCTTGCACCCACAACACATCCTGCCATCTCCACGTATTTGGACACAAATGCCTTGAAGTATGCGTGGAGAGAGAGAGTCTTGTTCATAGGCATTTGCCTAAACAAATATAAAGATGGGTGCACACACAAATTCACGAAGACACATAACCAAGCAGGATGAGATGAATATAATTCATTTAGTCACACATAAGCAAAATTATGCGTGTGCACTCACTTGAATGCATTTTCTTACGGGGAATTCTAAAAGGAACCTTGTTTCAACAGGAGATTACTGATCCTTCATTAAAACGAGATTGCATTGGATTAAAATACGTATATTAAGTGGGGAAGCCGAATTAAGTCAAGGTTGTCACTAATTCATGCAGAGAGTGTTTATCCCACTTTTGATTCTCTTCTTGTTAATTTTAAGTGAAAGTGGTGCCCTTACGCTGGTCACGGCATCAATTGTTCCTCTACAGGTTTTGCTCCTCTGTTTCTACTTGTTCTTTTAGGCTTACAATGTTTGAAATAGATTAAGAGTAAGCAAGCGCCTGAAGTGGTGTCACTCATTTCATCATAGGTCTTGTTAATTTATAAATCCTTAATTTAGAAATTTGATCAGTTCATCATCATCATCATCATCATCATCATCATCCTAAAACTTTTAGCGTCCGTCGTTGGACATAGAACTCCCCCAAGATTCGCCAGATCTTTCTATCATGGGTATCGCGGAGCCAGTTCTTTCTGAGCTTGTATAGTTCGTCACACCATCTTATTTTCTGTTGGTTATAGATTCGTTTGAGTTTCCTCTATTTTTTCCCCTAATATACCACGCTGTGCTATGATCTCTCCATGACTCTTTCCGTTGCACTTGGCATTATTCACAGTTTGAGGCTCAATTTTTAGGTTAAATCCCATCTTTCGGTCCCATAGATCATTATAGGGATGATGAACCAATGGTAGACCCTTTCTTTTTGAGGGCTAACAGGATAGAGGCTAAACAGTGAATCAAAGATATTTCCATACGCGTACACAATTATTATTCCGAAAATGAGTTGATATTGGACTATCTTATTCATTCAAGCTTTTTTCTTTTGTCAAATCTAGGTTCAAGTCTGGGAGTTGACTTTTCACTGTGACAACAACAAGAACAATCCTCGCCATCTTATGGAGAGAAAACTTTTCATTGTTTGTGTTTACCGTCATGATAAACCAAACCAATATGGAAAATGAACATTCCTCTACCGTGATTAGAAATCATGACCAACAGATTAGGCAGCTCTCTTACTGACTGCGCTAAATTGACATATCTCACACGAAAATACATCCTATAAATGTGCAAGGGCTTCTTTCATTCGAAAAAATAAATACATTTATACTAAAAATATATATTTCTTATATCTTTTTGTTATTACATATACAATATATGCAGTTATCATCTTTAGTCGGAATAAAAGTTTGGCCACGTCTCTTTTTTCAATTGTTCAGAAATGGATTAGATTTTTTGCCTATCACAGTCATTTTTATGAATCGGAATGCTATGTGCATGAAATTCAAGATATTGACGATAATTATTGGGGCACTGGAACTATTTTAAAGACCTTGTAAGGAGATAGAAAAAGTTGGACATTCGAGGAATAATTGAAACAATATAGGTCATAACACTCCTAAAATCTGCAATAATGAAGAGAATGTTGGAGATTTGAGGTGAGTTGATCACAACAACAACAACAACAACAATAGCAATAACAGCAACAACAACAGCAATAATAATAATAATAATGATGATAATAATAATTTTTTGACTTTGAAATCACCAAAGCCGATTCAAAACACCATTTCTTGTTTTACCTCGGACCTGTATGCACTCTATGAGGGTAAGTGAAATTAAATTTGCAATTTTCACTCCCCCTTCCTAATGAAATTTAGTTCTGTTATGAAAAACTGATGCTTTTTCATGTGAATGGTACCCTTGTGTATGAATCGGTCTGACTTTTTCGAATTCCAACGTGGTTAGAAAGTAGCTGGGTGGGAATAGCAATCGCTGGCCGGCCTCACAACCTAGTAGAATGTGGATGGGTAGAAAGGACTTGTACTAAGTCAAGACTTAAAAATAATAAGGGGAGGTATGACCTTACTAGATGCACGTAATTAGCTCTAGAGGTCAAGTTTAGTACTTTAGGTATTAAGTAGGTGGTGAAGTACTAACACTTTTCTACTCTTAGATGTTGTATACACCCATATGGATTCTCCTGGCGAGAATATACTTTGGGTGCTAAGAGCCGGTGGGGCTCTGAGGTTACTTCTTAACCACATCAGTTCTAACCAACCCACCAAGGTCTGGTACTACCTTAAAGAACAAAAAAAAAAAAAACAAACAAAAAAACAAAACAAAAAAAACAAAAACAAAACAAAACAAAAAACAATCAGGATCTGAACTGAGAGAGAAGACTGAACATAAAGCCGGACGCCACAGAGACCGAGAACTACCGGAACAGCATATGGAGACACCCGTAAAGACACAGCGGAACCCTGGAATGGTTAGAGAACATGAAAAGAGAACTCATAGATATAGATGATTGAGACCCAATGGTATTGAATGAAACCATATTGAAACATGCCCCCAGAAAATAGCCAACTGGAGAGCGCCAGGATCTGACGGGAACCACGGATATTGGTTTAAGAAATTCACCACAGTACATGACAGACTCACCCACCAACTCCAAAGTTGCCTAAATGCAGGTGATATATCAGAATGGATGACCAGGAGCAGAACCACCTTCATCCAAAAAGACCCCGAAAAGGGGAACGTGGCAAGCAATTATAGGCCAATCACGTGCTTACTACTCATATGGAAAATCCTTACTGAACAAATAGCGGAGAGAATGTACATGGAAAGAAGAGGAATATTACCAGAAGAACAGAGAGGGTACAGGAGAGGAACCAAAGGAACAAATGATTTGCTCTACATCGACCTGATGGTCTTAAAAGAAGTAAGAAAAAGGAAGAAGAACATTGCAATGGGATGGATAGACTATAAGAAAAGCATACATGATTCCATAAAGCTGGATACTCGAATGCCTTAAAATGTTCAAGATCAGCGAACCAGTGGTGAGACTCATTGCCAACTCTATGAAAAACCTAGAAAGTAGACTTGACAGCCACAGGAGAAAATTTAGCAGAGGTAAGTATAAAAAGGGGAATCTTCCAGGGAGACTCGCTGTCTCCACTATTTTTTGTTCAAACTATGATACCGTTCAACAGAATCCTGAAAAATAGCAAAGGATACCAACTCTCCAAAACAAAGGGAAAAGTCAATCACCTAATATACATGCACGATATAACATTATTTGCTAAAAATAGGGGAGAGCTCGAGACGCTGTTTAACAAAGTGAAAGAATATAGTGGTGACATTGGGATTGAGTTAGGAATAGAAAAATGTGCAATTATGGTAATGCACAAAGAAAGGCTCGCAATGGCAGAAGGAATCGAACTTCCTGACAACAGGGAGATTAGATCACTGATTACACAAGACCGATACAAATACCTGGGAGTTCTCAAATGTGACACGACAAATCAGGGAAAAATGAAGGAGAAAATAAAGAGAGAATACCTTAAGAGGATAAAGAAAATATTAGAGACCAAACTAATCAGCAAGAATTTGATAAAAGGAATGAAAACCTGGACCGTACCAGTAGTAAGATACACAGGACCATTCCTTGGATGGACAAAGGAAGAAGTCCAATCAATGGACTGGCGAACAAGGAAGCTTATGACAATGCATAAAGCCTTACACCCCAGAGATGACACGGATAGACTATGCATGAAGATAAAAGAAGGTGACAGGGGGTGCTCATCAGTATAGAGGACGGTGATCTAGAAAAGTATGTGCAAACAAATAGTGAAGACATCGTAAAGAGTACCCGAAGTGGTGCACCGAACAACCAATAAGTGGGAAAGAATGGAACAGCAAAACAAACAAGGAAAGAAAAATGGGAAAAGAAAAAATTATGGAGAATTTAAAAGACAGATACAGGATGTGGCAGACGAGACGAGAGAACTTGGACATGGCTACGAAAAGGAAACCTGAAAAGAGAATTAGAATCGCTGATCATAACAGCTCAAAATAAATACTCTAGGACAAACTATATCAAAACAAAAATCGACAGAACACAGACAAGCAGCAAGTGCTGCCTGTGTGGTGAAAGAGACCGTAAACCACATAACTACTGAATGTAGTCAACTAGCCCAGAAGGAACACAGACACAATAGAGTAACAATAGTGATGCATTGGGAACTAAGTAAACGAATTGGGATTTAACCATATGGAAAAGTGGACCAGCACAAACCGGAGACAGCCCTGGAGAATGGAAACCACATATTACTTTGGGACCAAACAAACCAACCCATTCAAGCGAGAAGACCGGACCTAATGATTATGGACAAGAAGAGGAAAACCTGCCAAATAATAGATGTGTTCGTGCCTGCAGACCATAGAGTAAAGAGGAAAGAGAGTGAAAAGCTGGAAAAATACCAGGATCTGAAGAAGTGTGGAACATGAAAGTCAGGGTAGTACTAGTAGTTATTACTAGTACTAGGTACACTCAGAATCGTCCCAAAGACACTGAAAGGGATAAAGGGGAGAATTGTGACTGCAGACCACATCACTGCTAGGAAATGCACGAATACTGAGGAAAGTGCAAGAAATATGAGATCTATGACCCAGCTATTAGTAGTGGTCTAACAGAAGAGGAGGGAAAAACAAAACAAAAAAACCCCACCCAAAATGTTGGTGGAGGTACGAACCAGAGCAATGCTGTGAGACATGAGGGAGAAATAAGATGAGAGGAGGGCTAAAGACCAGAGGAGAATTACAGTCACTCAGCCTGGGAAATTTGTTGTCACTCAATCTCAAGCAGTAACCACCAGGCAACTGGTGTAAAATAGCTAATAATAATAATAATAATAATAATAATAATAATAATAATAATAGTGATGATAATAATAATAATAATGATGATAGCAACAACCTGATGGTATAAACTAAAACCCAAATCTATTTAAGAAAATGGACCCTGATATTTAAACGAATCAGCCCAACCAGAAGGCCAGATCGAATTGCCGTGAAGAGGAAAGAAAAGAATCTTTTTGATTGTGGACACTACAGACCATAGAGCGGTACCGAAAGAAAGTGAAAAACTATATTTCTTAATCTTGTCTGAGAACTGAACAAAATTATGGAACATAAATGTGACAGCAATACCTGTAGCCTGCGTTCTAGGGAACAGTCCTAAACACTACACAGAGGACGTCACTACTGAAATCACCGAGAATAATGAGGACAGTCCTCGGGTATCAAGTGGACTAGCTGTCACTCAATCTATGATGGAACCCATCAATCTGCCGGTGAAAACTCATAGACTAAGAAACCAGTTGAAGAAAGTAGAGAACAGTGATGAATTTTGAAAGGTAGAGTTGAAGACACGTATCTGCCTTGCTACTTTTTTGGCGAATCGATCAATTAGGGCGTAACTGTCGTAAACGTAACAAGAAGAATAGTGTTATAGTTAATGATAATAACCACAATGTGAAGGTAGAGAACAATAACGAATATTGATTGGTGGAATAGTTATCTCCCTTGCTTCTTATAGCCAAACAAATCGAGACTGCCGTTATTTGCTAATGATTGACAACTCTTGAAATTCCCTTGTCGTACTCAATCTGCCTCTTTCCCACTCAAACGTTTAAGTTCCTCATTAAGGGGTTACCCTGTTATTTTGGCTTGACTCTAGACAAACCAATATCCAATCTGACGTGTCGGCGTGGCCCACGATCTAAAATCAGACTGCTACTCACCTTTTAAAGCAAGAATATAAATACGAAATGAATCAAAGTCGGAAATGGCGGATTGGGTTGGTAGATGAGGGATACAAAATGTCTGGAATCGATCGGAATTCGGTAGGAAAGTCTTGGAGTGGGGTAGAAAAATTGGACATTTGATTCTTTTAGTCACCTGAAGGTTGAAGCCAATTTTAGTTAAGTCTAGATAAAAGCAAGAGTTTTGAGAAAAGGTATATATACCCACAATCCTAAGGATGGAGGGAACGCGTACCATGAAATTAGCGCTGGAAACATTCGGTCTTCATTGGGTTTTCAATATCGAGTGGTAACAATAAAGTTAATTCCTAGCCGATGTGATTCCAAAAGTATTTCATTTTTTTTAATCAGAATTTCTGAGATATATATTAATCATTACTTGCTGAAACCTTGCCCTAAAGGTGGGATTTTTAGCTAATTGCCACAAAAGGCCCCTATAGTGATTTGGTCCCAATAAGAGATCAAAACTGTTATTTAGGGGTATCTTAATTCTTTATTAAGCCTCTGGCTACAATGTGGTGTTTCAGCAACTTAGAGGTCACATACAGATGAACAGAATATTCGGAGAATTTTCAAAAACTAATAGCTAAAAACATGCTCCAAGGTCCCATTAATAAACACAGGGAATCTGGTGGCCATAGCCCTAACTGTCCTTGAGTTATGCGATGACAGACAGACGGATAGAATGGATTCTAATTAAATGATATGGAAATGTTGGACAAATTTAGGGTGTGGATCCAGGAATTTTTTTCTGAATGAGATATATTTTTCCTTTCTTTTCTTTTCAATTATATTTATGTATACGCTCATGAATGTTCACACAATTCTCCAAAAGTCATGGAGGAATTTGTATGAAATTCAGTGGAGGGAGGAATAAACTACGGATGATCAGAATAAAATTTGGAGCGGATTCATGCACAATTATCTCTCCTATGTCGTAGTTATACGTTAAAACCACACAATACCGCCATAATTTCATGTCTGCCCACACAATATCTCCAAAAGTCATTTTGTTGGAGGGTGGATAATAGACTAGGGAAATTAAATGTTTGGGTGGATCCATGCACAATTACTGCCCCTGACAATGGTGTTGGTAGAGGTATGCGCTTTCTGCGTGATTTTTGGTTAAAACAAGATTTTCATTCACTTCATTCAAGCGTCAAGATGAAAACAAGGGACAGAAAAGGGAGAGTTAAGTTCTGATAGTGAAAGCTAACAGCAATTGGAAAAATCTCTATTCGCTGGTATCTATGTGTATGTGCTGAAATTACTCAACAACTCTACAATTGTATGAACTTCACATTTGCCAGATTTATTAGTCATCACACAACACATTGCAGCGTCAAGTTTGAAGTTGTTTGGATCAGCAGTTCTCGAGAAATGTAATAAAAATGAATAAAAAGAATTACAGATTATAAATCTTCTATCCAAAATTATTGATCTAAATTTAGATACAAAATATCTAAATTGGCGATAGATCTAAAGTTAAAAACAAAATAAGATAATTGGCAACACTGGTAAAAAGTAACCGAAATACCTCGAAGTCATAGTTTCGAGGGAAAATAATTTTACTTGATTATTATAGCTGGCTGTTCCACACACATAAACCTTACTCGTTCCAATTATGCACCTTTGGAACGGACACTCCCCTAATCCTCATTAACTCATTAACTGCGACAAGTGGCAAAGGGTAATGATTATCCATTGCAAGATGGAAGCTTTTGTACAATGCAAATTAATCCATTGGAAGTAATCCAGTGCAAGATAAAAGTCCCGAATCACTGATAGAACTGAACTGCCATCAATCAGGATTTAGCCCTAGAATTGCACTGAGAGAAATCTTACGTCATTTCGAACTGATGAGTTAATAATGAGAATGTGTTGTTTGAACAGGATTCGTTCAGCAAAAGTAATTTTATTCTTCTTATGCTTCAATGTTTATTTACATCATTCTTTATTGATTATTTAAAAGTATGATTTTGCAGGTTATTGAAAACAGTCAAGCAAAACTGCCAACACAGGTTTCTTCAGTTTGGCTGGTTGGCTATTTATATATCAGGCGTAAAGGCTGTACCAATGGACCCAAAAGGCTGAAGGTGAGAGGACTAACTAATTCATTGATCACCCCTTCTCCCAATTTTTATTTTTTTTCTATCTTAACACTACAACACTACATGCTGCCAAAGATGTTGGTAACATGGCAGTTTCTATTGCGTAACTAAGCAAACCTGTTTGTGTATCAGTTATTTAAAAGTATGCTTAGTGTCATTATTCATATTCAAAACAGTACAAATATATATATATATATATATATATATATATATATATATATATATATATATATATATATATATATAAGATTAACGTAGGAAATATGTTAAACCTGAAGTTACAACAACTGAAATTGTTGGAAGCCATGAAAAATTGATTCTGACATCGAAGACAAATCAAATTTTTCTTTCTGATTTTTTGATATTCCTCTTAAAAAGTCACTCACAAACATTTGCGCATGCGTAAATTGTTATGTAAGGGGGCTGTCATCCTTAACAAATCGAAAGAAAACCTGCCTGACAAACTTTTCAAATAATTCAATTCATTTGAAAAGTGAAATGTTTTTCAAATTATTCAAAAAGGTCAAAAAACCTTTCTTCTTTTTCAAAGAATAAAGACTGGGTTTGCAATAAAATGCTAAAAGCTTCTAGACAGCTTTATGATATGGTAACGTTTTTACAATAAAATGTTAAAAATATCTTGAGATGGTCCGCAGTGCAGTTCACCTTGATGATTCGTTTGGAAAAAAGTTACCATCTTTTTCCACTGCCAGAAGAACAGATATTAAATCTAGACGTAGAAATTCTCATAAGGTGATCAGAGAGTAGAGACAATGGAAAATTCAAAATAAAGATAATGGAAAATACAGTTCAAACTATATAACTAATTATCCTAATCGAGACATTGTCGACAATAGAGTGATTAAACATAATTAATTCATCTTTTATGCCATTTTCTCGAAGTTTCCCAATACTATTTTTAAAGCGGTTAAATACTTATTTTATTCTTCCTATTGTGCACAACTTTTTCATTAAAGAAATCAATTGATTTATTGGGGCGTGCTATTGAATTATTTGTTCTATTTAACAGGATAAGCTTTTACCATAATTGTTATAATTATTCAATATTTTAGAGGTTTCAATTAAATCTCCGTGCATTCTATGTTCAAGTAGTGTTGTGAGCCCCAATTTCCCCAATGTTTCCTCATAACTTAAATCATTTATAATTCTCTGAACCCTCTCTATATAATCTTTTAATTTCCGCGTCCTACTTTTGGTACCCGTAACTGACAACAATATTCTAGATTGGATTTTATCAGGGTCTTAGGAGCTGTTTTCATTAAATATAGGTTTATAGATGTTATATCGCACAACACTCAGGCCTAAGTAGCTTTTGTTTTTGTATATAGAGAATGTTTATTTAGAAACAGGATTTTCCTTGACACTTGTCAAATTTGGGGTTCTGTTCGCAGTGAAACAAAAGTTGATTTTAAAAATATTCAATGATATTTTTATCATTAAATATTACCATGTCAAGCGGTGGGATTAACTAACCTGTCCCACGACAGTATGAACCTAGCTCACAACCCCTATCAGTGGGCGAACAATGCAAAGCTTAACGAATATACTACGAGAAATTTACAGCGAGGAATTTACCGGTAAGGCTTAAGAACAAAGTAATGGCATCACCTGTAATGAGACCGTCTCTAATTTCATCGTCTGGCAAATTCATTGCGAGGTAATCCCATGGCAATGAAGTACATTACAAAATATTATTTATGCATTATATTTTTACACTACGAATACATTTATGCATGATAACGACTGCATGGTTAGAATTAGGGTTCAGGCTTAGGAAAAGTGCCTAACACTAGTATTCATCGACAGAAAAGTACTAATAAATATGTACCAAGTATTAGTATTTACAATGATGTATTGGCTTGTGATGATATTACTTTGCAATGAATTTATCAAGATATCAAATTATCCGCCACAAATTTACTGTGATGACTTTAATGTAAATAGTTCTTTAGACTTTGATAAAGCTATCCATGTTTCGACTATTTTTCAATAGAATATTTTAAATAAAGATGAATGTTCCTTTCGCTTGTATGCAATACATAGGCAGCATTTTTGTTCAGTAGAGGGAAAAATCGAGAGAATTGACCAAGAAACACGTAGAAGATTTTCAACTAATGGCTTTTGTGTTAAAAAAATGATTCATTAAGGAAGAAATTAGTGAAAAAAGATTCGGTGTTGTAGATAGATGTTTCGTCTATTTATATCTATAGAGATCATCTTTTTACGGACTGGAAACATTTTAGAGAATATATCATGATATACTAGAAGATTTTCTAAAAATACATGGACACCTACATTGTTAATACTGCGCAAAATCTCAAGAAGTATTACTGACAAAGGCTTATTATGTGTATAATGTAAATGCATTGCTAATGATTTTACTATAGAAATACGCTGAAAATAATTTTATCGTAGAAATTCATAGTTAACGATTTTACAACATAATTCCATTGGAAACTGGGAATAAAGGGTTTATTAGTGGCCATGAATCAAGCCAAGTATAATGAAAAACATGTAAAATGTAACTTTAGTAATTTAATGAATCAACAGTGTTCAATAATGATAGCTAAGCAATTTAACCATAAACAGTACAATTTCAGCGATTGAACTTATATGGCTAAAACAATAAATTATCCATTTTATGGTGATCAATGGCAACTGAGTTCTACCCTTTAGTCAGGGATTTTGCGATAATAATTTGCAACGGATAACTTGAAATATATCATTTTGCAATGGATGGAGGCTTTTATCTTCCAATTTATGACTATTACCCCTCGCCACTCGATGCAGTTAATGGATTAATATTGAGAAAAATGAGCAAAAAACAATCCGATGTCATGATGAACCTAAATGGAGTAAATGTCAAATTTTTAAGCAGACGACACCAAGCAGATTTTGTGTCACTGAAATATGGAGAACTCCAGTGAAGAGAAATTTAGTAAGTAATTGGTATGTTTTCTGAATTAATAGGCAGTGATACTTAGCCGTAAGCTCCACATGCTCAAATGGAGGAAATCAATTCTGATATCAGCGTGAAAAAAATCAAAGAAAAAGTCACCTTTGAAGTCCATATTTCTGACTTTATTGGTGCCGAATCAATGACTAGTGGAAAATTTTTCATGCTTTCCAAACATGAAAACAAACATAAAAGCTAGAACATTTTACGACAAGTATTTTTGCAACAAACTTTTTACTAGCACAAGAGGAAGTCATTTGGCTAGCAATACTTTTTCCGATAGAGATAACATTCACATATGTGTATGTGTGTGTGCGTGTGTGTGTTAACGTTTGTGCGAGTATGTTTATTGATAGATAGATATGAGTACAAATATGATTGTGCTTATAAACTTGCATATATCCACCTTGTATACATTTATATATATCTATAGTGGTAAATGTCCAGGATATCAATCAATATATATATATATATATATATATATATATATATATATATATATATATATATATATATATATATATATATATATATATATACATATGTATGTATATACTGATGGATATCCACAATAGAACTGTTTCACGATTCTACGATCATCAGGTGATTTTGTAATTTTGAAATATGTCTGCCATTAGTATAATCATTATACTGGGTGCGTATATACATACAAAAATATAGAATGTTATTAATTTATTACTAAGTACACGCTGTTCTAAACTTAATGAGAATATTTAAATGATTTTGAAAGATCTCATTAAGACTAAAACATACATATATATACATGTGTGTATGTGAGTGTGTGTGTGTTGTGTGTGTGTGTGTACATACACGAATTTCTCATTTCCTACTCTTTCACAGATTGTGGCCGGAGGAAAGATTTAGAGACCTTGCATACCTGAATGATTTATTGCTGAGACCCAAAGTTATTTTTAATATTTGCTTTATTATAGCACTGGCATTTCAGTCGTTCGTAAAATTCCTTGGAATTTTTATGTATGATGTGGTCAAAAGATTTCCTCGTCAATTTGTTCATTTATTCACAGCATTTCGATCGTATACCCTCCGGTCTTTGTCGGGCGTTCTTTGTTCTAGAATGTAGAATCATTTTCTGGAACACGCGCTCGTATCAAGCTACCACGTCATATCCGTCATCTTGTCCAGTCAAGTACAGGCATGCGTTCTAGGAAGTGATTCCACATTTTAGAACTTGAGCCGGAGGGTACACGGTCGAAATGGACGTAAAAAACGAGAAAAATAGTCCTACTATATCATACATAATGATTAATACACCTCGTTTAACAAACTTCAGAGCAGAATTCACAAGGCATCTGTTTATAAATCTAGAAGAATCCTTGCCAACAAATGTACGCGCATAGCCTGATTTTCAGAAGTTGGCTTTTATGCATGGAAAATATCCACAAGAATGAGATGGGCAACAATCATCATCATCATCAGTCTTTTAACGTCCGTCGTTGGATATAGACCTTCCCCAGGATTCGCCACTCTTCTCTATCATGAGCATCGCGGAGCCAGTACTTTTTTTGAATATATCTAGCTCGTCTCTTCATCTTAGATTCCCCCCAAAACTTCTGTCAAAATATAAACTAGAATGTAGCTCTAAAATCTCTGAATGTGAAATAATTTTGTGAATAATATTTCAATGAAACCCCAAATCGACCCCCAAAGAAAACGAAAAAAAAAAAACTGAAAAAAACTCTAAAAACAAAACCCAAAATTCCCCCCCCCATTGCCTCGACCGGGGCTTGACTGGCCATAAAAAATAAACAAATCAAATGTTAGATTAGATGGAAGAGCGACACATCCGAGTAGTGAATTCTTGCTGGGAGATGGATATGAAATATTTAGCAAAGAAAGGTTTAAAAATTCAAACTTTTCTACTTCTAAAATGAAGTCCGCAAAATTTGGATGAGTATAATTCTGTTTTTAAATCCCAACGTGTGTGGACTTTAACTAAGTTAAAAACTTTATATATAAGGGAGAGGTATGCTACAGTGCTGCTTCACCGATCCCATCAGGTAGGAGAGAGAGGGAAAGAGATCTTTACCCACGGAATCTGAATCCAATTTTTTCGAAAATAAGGGAGAATTTTTTTGGAAAATGTTTTTTTTTCCAGTTCTGCGAACAAATTCACCGGAATCAATACCTATAATCCTCAGCCATGACTGACTTTGATGCCAAAATACGGACTCTGAGATTTGTTTTTAATTCGAAGTTCCAGCTTCTTTTATCACCTTTTTTATTGGCTAAAGTATTGTGAGATTTCTTAATCAGCCTCAGTTGACCACAAGGGAACAGATTTTCTCTACTATGCCTGGGCACTTTGTATGGAGGAAGTGTTGTATCCATGTTCCACCCCTTCTCTCGACTATGCTAAAGGATCCCAAAGGGAAGAAGTGTTCAATACTTGTGGAAATCAGCATGGCTACAGGAGATGCCTCTCCAGCTGGTTACGGGAGATGTTAATCCATTTTGGTACTGACCAAGCTCGACGTTGCTTAACTTCGGGGATTGTACGAGAACCGGTGTATCTAACGTAATTTGATGGAAGATGGAGTATTATGGACCATTGTAATATGTTTTCCTTCACATTATTATTTAAGTTGCTTATTTCTGATCGGCACTTTTTACTCACTGTTGTTAAAAAAATGATAATAATGGTTTACCATACTTCATCTAATAAAAAATGAATGAACAGTAAATTTCCAATAACAACGATTAAGCTATTGGCAATATATGCTCCCATCGCCCATGTAGTTTGCTTTCAACCGTAATAACGTTTTTCTCAAGTATTCCCTTCGATAAATGCAGGAAAAGAGGGAAAGATTTCATTGGCTTATTTCTTCCTTCACTAGTGCATTGCGACTTACCCAACGCCCTTTCCAATTGAATATCACCGTAGGGTATTAGTTGGCCCTGCACCCTGGAAAAATATTGCTTGCTCTGATCAAAATGTTGTCTTATTTTTTATATTTCGCTATTTCTTTTGGTTATTTGTTAAAATCGCTTCGATTTAATCATCTTTAAGGCGTATCTCTCTCGATCACGCCACTTAAAATGGTAGATAACGAGTGTTTAGATAAATATATGCCGGAAGATATGTGAAATGAGAGAGCAGGCAGATGAAGTATGTGAAATAACTGGACTAGATAAAAAGATTGATAGATCGGTAATATGTTGAAGAAATCGATTGAGACGTGAATTGATACATAGGTAAATAAAGGGAGAGAGAGAGAGACAGAGAGAGAGAGAGAGAAGTTTCCAATATATACTGTAGATGTGATGATAGATAAAATCAGTTGTATCTATCTACCTAATTTATCTATAAAAATCTGCACATCTCTCTCTATCCGACGTGATATGTTCATGCCAATCTTTGAAAATCCGTACATCTCTCTCTCTCTCTCTCTCTATCTATCTATCTATATATATATATATATATATATATATATATATATATACCAAGATCTGTACATATCTCTCTATATATACAAAAAATATTCATATCCATCTCTCTTTCCCCCCATCTCTCTGTTGAATTTCTTCATGATCATGAACATGTATGGGGACTGAGACTGCAGTGAGTTTGTCTACGTCACCCTATTTGGTATTTGAGGTCAGGTAAGAGTCCCGATTCTAAAAGATTTTTAAAGCAAACAAACCATGATTACTGGGAAGACTGGCGCTGCAGAATCTTCTTATTCTTTAACAGCTAAAAATTAATCTTTCTGTGAATTCTATTACGCCCTTAAGGCACAAAAATTGATCTCTTCGAAGCATATACAGAGAGAGAGGGAGAGAGATGGAGAGAGAGAGAGACAAAGAAGGAGAGGGGAAAGAGAGAATGTAAGATGAAGGGGGGTGTGAGTAATGGATACAAAATGACTGCATGCTGCGTGTTATTATAGTTTTGTATCGATAGATGCACGCACCGTTAGACAACGGTAATGAAAGGTTACGATTCAAAAAATCATGCGTGGGTTGATCTATGAAAATAGATAAAAATGGGTTAAACGCGAATGGGTTGTTATACTCGAATATGAAACCCACATACGCGTGTACACACCACTGAGCAAGTAAAAATTATTCGCGTGATGTAGTCATTCCGCGTAAAGGATGACCCAGAATAGCGACTCAACTATTTAAATCATAGTTTACGAGGATGGATACACGAGGCCACAGCCTGACACGTAGTTATTAGCTGAATTTTGATCTGAAAGTTTCACTGTATAATTTTGATCTACGTGATTAATGGCGGTTAGAAAATTCAGTCCATTTTAAAAAAGCATACAAGACCAAACTTTCTGGGACCAAACTTAGACCTATTTTTGTTACCTTTAAACAGAGGCGGTGCGTCAGACCCGCAGGTTCTGCAACTGCAGTGGGAACAAGGGCGCTGGAACCCTGGGGTGCAGTTAATCTGAGGAACCCTGCTCATCTCGTAAGATTGAAAGGGGGCGTAGTCAGGCCCAGCACCGTCACTGAGCTTGTAATCCCCTCACCTGAATAATCCTAGATATTTTTTGAAATTAACTAAAAATATAAATTTAGTTTTTGTTACGTTTTGGTTTTTCATTTTAAAAGAATAATTTTTTTAAAATTAAGACTGTAAAACTAAATATAGATTATAGATACGTTGCAATTTTAAATAACGTTTGCAGTTATTTGTTTCTGTTTAGCTACTGTTAGATTACGCCAAAAGACTTATCTATTCAGCCAATTGCTTTTATGAGTGAGAAGTCCCGAAGAATTTCGTCTCTTATCAAAAAGGGTCGCAAAAATAGTTGTCTCATCAATTAGTGTCAGGAAATATTTCGTCCCATCAAAATAGTTTGTGAATTAAAATTTTGAAAAGACCTGTGTTGTATATAATATAAGAGATGAACATTCTTTTTCAAAACTCAAAAAATTCTAGACAAAATATCTTGGTTGAATTTTTTCCAGTTAGCCAGAAAGAAAAACGCTGGCATTGTTTCTGAATAACGCTTTAAACTTACATACCTACGAAGTAGATGCTTCAAGCAGAGTCGCTAATCGATGAAATATATCGATTGAGGGACAATAATTTTTTTATCATCACTTTCTAACAAGTAATTTCTTTAATCTTAACTTTCAGTTACTTTTTACTGCGACTTACACTGTGAATCTATGGTAATCAGTAAGCAGCACAAATCGTAAATAAGCTCTCGTTGGGATCCGAAATTCCATCCCTTTAGTCAAATGTGGCCTGACGAGAGTGCAGCTGTTTTCACCGCCTGAGTTACGGTTTTGGTAGAAGACCAATTCTTACCCTCACGTCTATTCTGTATTCCTAACTTCTCCGGCGCCATGTTTATTCTAGTTCCTGTTTTAGCACCAGTGAGGCATACCGACGAAGGGAGTGGGCCGACCCAGGTGATATCATTAGTGAGGTGACACCATGATGACTGCCTATATTTTCTAAAATCCTTTGATTAATATTTTTGCTAATTTGATAAATTGAAATTGACGTGAACTTGTTAATTCTAAATTGCAATAATTTGCTTTGTCCCCGACAGACCTTGAACTTTTGGTTTTGTGGATTCTTCCAAACTTTTACATGGGGCCGTATTGGTACTTTATCCTTCTAAGGCGACATTTCACTGGTGAAAATTGTAACCAATCAAAGCCCTGGTAAGAAAAAAAAGGACTCGTTCGGTAATTTGCCACATTTAACAAACATTATTCAGAAAATCAAACGGTAGTTTGATTGCACCTCGTTCTATTTTCGACCTTACATCGTTCGGTGAATAATAATAAGCAAGTTCTTAGCTCTTTCGTGGTCCTGAATTTATTTCAAGTTCAAAATGTAATATCTGTTCTCACAATTGGAATACAACCAAAATTAAAAAGAAGTAATGCTGGGTTTCATTGACATGAGAAGAACAGATACTACTCTTTGATCTTGATCTAATGACCGGACCACGAAACTAGCTAGATGCCAATTTCGTTATGTCAAACGTGTTTGCCACGTTTATGAATCTACGTTCGGTAAATGAGAAGAAAGTTCATCATGGTCCATGTGTTCATTGAAACTGAAATGTATTATAACGAGGATCGTCATAGCAAGGATTCACTTCATATACATTAAAAAACAAACAAACAAGGTAGATCAAAAAATATACGAAGAATCTTATTGGTGTATAATTTTTCAAAAAGAACATTAAATCCCAAACTGATGGTTGCTTCCTATTCACAGTGTTTATCTCTCTCTGGAAAGTTGCTAACAGTTACATTTCTTCTTATTTTGTTCAACTTGGAGTGGGAAATGGCGATTTTTGGCGAGCGATAAGGATACAATTTCCATGTAACCGTTCCTAAGATTTGTGAACAAGGATTTAAGTTTGCAAGTTTGATTTTTTTTATATCTCACCCGTGCTTCTTTAAACAGAAAATCTGCACAGAACCCAATAATTATTTGTAAATCAATATTTATCAGGTATCAAAAAATTACTGTCGTTTTATCTTTAAAGGCATACAGAAAAGTTGTCTTTTTAAGATTATATCTTCCAATAACCTGTAATAACTAAAAAACCTTTTAACATATAACAGGGATGCCACTGTTTAGTTCATGAAGTACCGTAAACCATCATATTTTTTATGTTATTTTTATTTACCCTCATCTGAGCTGGTTTAGTTATTTCAACTTGAACCGTCAATTAAATTGAAAGTAATAGATATAAATGGTCGTCCAAAATTGATAATTATGATTTACAATACTTCATGTAACAAAATGGATGATAAAAAATAAATTTTTTCTTGAGGTAAAGCGCTCAAAGTGGAGATATATCGGGAATAATTCAGTTTTTAGGGATGTTTTAATCGAAAGCTAGAATTAATTCATGATTTAACACAAAAGGCCCTATCTATCTTACTCTCAACTATATTTCTCCCCGAGAAAACTTTGAAGTAATGCAAAAAAAAAAAAAATTAAAAAAATTAAAAAATACAGCCACATAGTTTAGAGATACAGCAATCAAATTTCAAAATAAACCGAGCAAATTCAAAATTACAACAATGAAAAATAAAAATGAATCGGCCAAAATTGAAAATACGCCATGCAAAATTGAGAATTCGCCAAGCAAATGGTAAAAACCAGTGAATTGAACCGTGGGGTGTTTTCATGATTTGTTTAGCACACCTTCTTAAATCTATACGGTCTATTTTCAAATTTAGTTGTCATATTTTTATCTTATTTGCTTTACTTTTTAATTTGCTGGGGAAAAACTATGGATCCATTCACGATTCATCCATGTTACAATATCTCTTTCATCGAAAGCAGTCATTCTTCTTTCCAGACCTTCCATTTACCAAAATGTAGCGTGTACTCTATATGACCTTAAGTGCAACTGTATGTTATTTGTGTAATCATTTGTTGAAGTCACGTAAACTAGGTCACTGCAGAAAGGACGATGTCGTCTGCAAATCTATGGTTGCTCAAGTATTCGCCGTCTATTTTGATTCCTCTATTTTCCCAGTCCATGTTCCGGTAGATCATCACAAGGCAGGCTCTAAAGAGTTTGCGTTAGCTGATATCATCTTGTCTTATTCCTTTTTAGAGCTGAAACGGTTCAGAGTCCTTATGTAGCCTAATGAATGAGTTGCTGTGATCGTATATGTGTTGCAGTACTTTAACGTATACAGGCTCTACACCCCGTAGGGTGATGGCCTCCATAACCATGGGAATTTCTATAGAGTTGAATTCCCTTTTGAAGTCTATGAATACTACTGCGAGTGGCATTTTGTATTCTGCTGCCTCCAGAGAACCTACACGATCTCCAACTAATGCTAGACGATCTAAACAAAGAAAGCAAAAAAAGTTGGCCTACACATAAACTTCAGTAAAACGAAAATCAACTGCCATAATCATGTTGAGAATAAGAACATAACTGTCAAGTAGAAGATTCAAAACTCGGCAAGGTAGACCACTACATCTACCTAGGACAACGAATCTCCATGGGATCCTCAAAAGAGGAGGAAATCAAGCGAAGAATCACTTTGGGATGGCAAGCCTTCGGTAGAGCAAGCTCAACTTTCAAGAACCAAATGATCCCAATAATCCTAAAAAGAAGAGTATACAACCAATGCATTCTCCCGATAGTCACGTATGGAGCTGAAACATGGAACCTAACCAAGAGACAGGCCTGCAAGCTGAGAAGCATGCAACGTGCGCAGAGAGAATCATGCTCAACCTCACATGGAGAGATCACAAGACGGCACAGTATATAAGGAAGAAAACTGGTGTCAGTGACAGCATAGAAACTATTAAAAAACTCAAATGGCAATGGGCAGGCCATGTTGCAAGAATGAAAGAGAACCGATGGACATCACATCATGGATCCCCAGAGATCACATAAGAAACTGAGGCATACAGAACACAAGATGGAGAGATGAACTTGACAGATTCAGGAAATACTGGCTCTGTGACGCCCATGATAGAGAATTGTGGCGAATCCTGGGGAAGGTCTACGTCCAACGACGGACGTTAAGAGACTGATGATAATCATGATGAAACTAGGTCACTATGTATAACTAATACATAAAAGCAGGGAAACCTTTTCAACCGCTTAAAAGCGTATTTTTGAACATTAAAACACGCATACATTTCAATAGATTTAACAAACGAATCATGATGGAAGAGGAGGAGAAAACAATCAAATTTTGAAATTGAATAATAAGGGTTTTTCTAGAATGGGGTTCTCCAAATTCATGCTAAGGGAAGAAAGTATATTGTTTCTGAGAATCCAGACACAAGTTGGACGATCTCTCAAGAAGGAGGGGCTAAATAGAAGTCAAGACGAAGTAAAGAATCTGCTGATTTTTACCGACCAAAAAATCAAGGTTTTTTGAGGCGCTAATATCTTTACGGTCGATTGCCGAGAGAGTTACTTCCCTTGCTCGGATTTAGATGTTTTCCATCTCAATCTAGATGTTTGTAGTTGCGCCTCGATGTTAGAAATCGCTGTTCAGATAATTTTCGATATTGTGATATCTTCATTCAATTCATAGTAATAAGATAGATAATATTTTTAATGATTAGAATAATATTTTGATAAAACGAATATTGAAAATTAAAGTCTCATTTATTTATTAATAATATGTGCATCTATGGTCTGACTTTCACGTTAAGATTCATTATGACATCATAATGAAAGTATTATCACATGACATTAACGGCATTATGACATCACAATGAAGGTATTATGACGTCACAATAATAGCAATTATATATATATGTATATATATCAAACCCGAAACTAGTTTGATGGACCTAAAATTAAAAGGTAAAGCTAAAAAAAGGCTGTGCTAAAATGAACTCGGACAGGGCAATGGATCGGAAAGAGACAGGTACGTTCGTTTAATATCTACTTTTTTTTCCCTGTATTGTTCAAAAAATTAAATAAATAATTAACGATATTGTTTTGAAGTTGGATTGCTTGAATGTCTCGAGGGATATCACTTCAATATTTCTCTCCCACCTAAACAGGAGTCAAAGGTCCCTCTCTCTTGGTGCTTCTGGACGCAATTGAAATGCCATTGCAAATAAGGGTTGAGGTGTGATAATAATAATGGTTCTCTGGGTAAACAATGATAAACCATGTCAAGGTTGCTTGGGACTCGCCCAGTGATCAGCAAGCTTATTCTAATGTCTCCGTGACATTAACTACATCGTCAAGAGTCATTTTAGCTTTATCAAATTTTCTTTTTCGAAAATCACCAAATAAAAAATTAAAAACTGCTCTGGTTAGTCACTCAATAAAAACCTTTTTACTAATGTCTTTTGACAGCATGTCGGTGATCAGTCAACAAATTAGAAAAGGGGTGATCAATGAATTAGTTAGTTCTCTTGTCTTTTGTTGGACAGTGATCTCTAAAAAAGTCTGACTTTTTGTAATTCAAAGGTATGTATACACACATACACAAACGCACACTAAACTCTCACAGACACGCACAAACACTCATGCACAAACTCACATGCATAAAAACATACGCAATTATACTCACAAACATATACTCACAGCGACGCTTCGCCATGGGACAATGGTTAGCAATGCTTGTTTCGTGGCCAAATCAATACAGAAATTAGTTTAATCCCCACCTTAGGTCAAGAGGCAAGGTTGATATTTTTATTTTTAGTCTCTTCTACGACAGGGAAAGCAGCTAGTAAAACTTACCACTCTTCTCGACAACAATCACGAGGAGAAAAAGAATAAAATCAGTTTCTTCAAAGATGTTAAGATACAAGTGAATTAAAAAAAAATGCTGTCCAGCACAGACAGGAAGATAAACAGACAGACAGAGAACGAACAGACAGATAGAGAGAACAAACAAACAGACAGAGAATAAACAGACGCAGAATACTCCCGGTCAGTGTTGCCGAATTCATTTTCATGTTTACATCTAAAATCGAGTCAAAAAAAGCATCCAGATTATCCAACTATACAGAAGAATACGTTCAATAGTGAGTGCGACTTTTCCCCGTTATTTCACGATGGCGTCCAATGAAATAATCACTTTCTTACGCCGACTACCACAACTATTTATAAAGGATGCTATTTTCCCAGCCAACTCCCCAATGGCACACATCGAGATCGTTATTACCCTGCACTAACGCCCTTGAGCATTCATAAAGAATACTATTTTTTCAGCTAACTCCCCAAAAGGTGAACATCGAGATCGTTATTTTCTTATGTAGATCCCCACAAACGCCAACAGAAATTGTTATTTTTTCCATTAACTCCCCGATGGCGTTCATGGTGATCATTTCTTTTATGCCGACCCCCAACTTCCACCGATGGCGCCTATCGAGATCGTCATTTTCTTTTGCTCCCCCCCGACACCGAGCACCTATAGAGATCCTTATTTTTTCTGCTCACTTCCAGGTGGTGTTATCCCCACACAGAAACACTCCCATGGTATCCACAAGGATCGTTATTTCACGATAGCGCCGGTGCCTGGGGCCTGCAGATCCTGTAACTGCTGGGTGGGGTGCGCAGCTGGGGGGCGCAATTTATCTGAGGAATTGCTGAAGTCACTGATTTTTTTGACACCATTAACTGCTTGTACAAATTTTTCAACGAAAGGGTAAACACGAAACAGACATTCCATCGCAGACTCTCAAACGATTATGTCTGACCTGTTGGCTATCAAGGGGGAATATCATATTTAGAAACAATGGATTCCTTAAAGCATCCACATAAATTATTTTAGAATTGAGGGATGTAGACGAGAGGGCTGAAGTAGAAGGACTTGGAAGTGAACTCGCGAACTTTAGTTCAATAATACGCTTGCTATGTTTTTCTAGATATTTTCTTTCATAACTTCTAAGTAAATAACTCCAGACTAAGTCTATCGACATACAAAATATTGAGATCCACCTACGAAATGCAAACGGAGACATGAAATGGCTACAAGAATCTTTGAAGGTATCAAGAATTCAGCTATAAAACTAGCTCAGTTGTGAGAAGAGAATTCGGTGGTTAAAAAAAGCTTTGGTGAATAAAGTCAAGACAGAATAATTGATAATGATGAAAAGAATTTCAAACGATGATTTAAAAGATTAATTTTCGAACGACGATGGGGGAGTGAATAATAAAAACAAAAGGAAAGTATCAGACATCTGACCAAATGAATTATTTGTGAAAATTCGACCTTGTCTGTCAGCTTCCCGGAAGTTTATTTAGTTCATATTTTGTTCACAACTCTGCTTGTTACGACTGCTGCAACCGAGAGATTATTTTCAGAAATGAAGTTGAATAATAACTCTCTCAGAAGCTCAGTCACAAGAGGGACTCTCAGGACTTTCTGTTCTCAAAATAGAAAATGAAACAGCTCGTATTTGACTGCTGTAAAGTCCCGGAAGAGAAGTTTTTAAATAGAAGATAGAACATTAGAATTGACATACAACTTTATCACATTCTTTTAAACGCTCTACTGTAAAATTTAAATACATTTTCTGAAGGTTTGATTTTGGTTATAGTCGCAAGAATATTGTAAAAATCAGTTGTAATTAATAAAAAATTCCTTTTGCATGCAAACAGAGGATTTCTGAGAAACATGGTCGACTTAAAAAATATTTACAGGAATTTTTCAGAAAAAATTC
This sequence comes from Thysanoteuthis rhombus, assembly GCA_963457665.1. Taxonomy (NCBI): domain Eukaryota; kingdom Metazoa; phylum Mollusca; class Cephalopoda; order Oegopsida; family Thysanoteuthidae; genus Thysanoteuthis; species Thysanoteuthis major. The sequence continues at coordinate 41,669,341 of OY735237.1, read as the reverse complement.
ATTGAAAATTGAATTTGTCAAGAAACTATTTTTAAAATCGGTTCATTCATATATTTCAATGAAATTTCAAAATTTGTCTGCAAATTGGGCAAAATTCCCTCATGCAAATTCTCATTCTTCGCTGGTTCACGAGTGTAAACAAGTTCTGAACTACAATTATTTCTGGGTATGTATTGTAATAATTATTTGTTTATAATCTTCAACAATCTTTCTTCCTATCAATAACACAAAGATTATTACGATAAGATCAATGCATTACAAGTTTCAGACGTTTTTAGTCAGTTCGTCTCAAAGGTCTATGGTAGCCACTTAAGCTCTATTTCGAAAATGGGTAGGCCATGTTGCAAGAGTGAAAGACAACCAATGGACATCATGTCTTACAACGTGGATCCCCAGAGATCACACAAGAAAGGCCGACAGAACACAAGATGGAGAGATGAAGTGGAGAGATTCAGGAAATACTGGCTCTGCAACGCCCATGATAGAGAAGTGTGGCGAATCCTGGGTAAGGTCTATGTCTAACAACGGACGTTAAAAAACTGATTATGATGATGACAGTTGGTCCTTGCACTACTACAGTTAGAATAACCATTTCTGGTAAAGCTTATTATGATAGCTTTCCACTGATTCCTATTGCATTAATTTTCTTCAAAAACACTCGCTAATACAGTCAATAATTGAACAACCGTATCGTAAAAATTGAAGAATTCCAACGAAGAAAATATAGTATGTCATAAATTCTATGAGATCACTGGTGCTTTCCATTGCAAACGTAAAAGACATCTAGATTCTCCAGAATCTAGATGTTATAGATAAACTCGTCAAAATGAAGCCTATGAAAGGTCAAAGCTTCAAGAGTAATAAGTTCTCAGATGGGATCTAGTTGAGCACTACAGCCAATTTTCAAGTCTGCTGACAAAACAGTATGACCAGGAGAGCAGGAACACTGTAACAGTAAAATGCATGCACATATAAAAAATAACAGAACCTACTATGACCGGATTTTCCTCTCACAGCTTCATCATTTGAGAAATAAGTATTTATTAAGCAAATTAAGCGCTCATTTCGTCATCGGGGGACGCATATATTGATTTACTTATGCATCATGATATAACGATACTAAATTTATTTATAGGAGTAAGTAAATGCCGAATTTTTCATAATACACTTAAAACATGGGTTTGGGCGAATAATGCAAATATGAATACAAAATCCAAAGAATAATTCATATAAATTCCTGTATAGATCTGTGCACGCACATTTTTAAAAAACTAAAAGTTATTCCAACATGAAACTCCTACCGTAGCACGATGGTTTGCATGTTCGTATCGTAGACCAATTTGCTAGTGTAATGGTCTCGGCCCTCACTTGGTTGTTCTAGCTTATTAAATGACGATCTATCTATCTATCATTTTATCTTTATCTCCTCCCCTTCTTTCTTTCTTTCTTTCTTTCTTTCTTTCTTTCTTTCTTTCTTTCTTTCTTTCTCTCCCTCCTCCCTCCCTCTCTATCTATCTCTCTCTCTCTCTCTCTCTCTCTCTATATATATATATATATATATATATATATATATATATATATATATATATATATTTAAAAGATGCTTTATACACACATGCATATGAATACGGATAGGAATTTCCAATGAGGAAAATAGATAAACCTCCCAAAAACAGCAATGAAAATTGACTGAATCAGAAGAGGGTACAAGAAATAAAAATAAACAAACATTTGAACACCGCCCCCTCCAAAGCCGAACACAATCTCGACCTTCAAAGCTGCCCTCATCTCCCATCCATCCCAAAGATCGCATATTGATCCATTCTCTGCTGACTTCGCACCAGAATCAGAAAAAATCAATCTATTTTCCTATTAAAGAGTCCCATCGGTGAAAGTGGGCCGAATCGGTTAAGGAATGGCTGGGTTGGTTTCGCGTAAAATGGAGTTTCGGGCGGTGCCACTGTTAGATGGGGGTTTACAATATAATCTCCATGCATTGGTGCTTTCAAACCAATCTTGGTAAGAGAGGGAAGTGGGCGATTCTCTCAACTCAGCCAACTGATTAAGTTTGAGGCCCCAAGTCAGACTGTAAGTAAAATTAAATGGATAATTCCCTGGTTCACATCTAGTATTTACATTTACGTGCAATTTTGAGGACTGTTGTCCAATGGTGAACTGCTAAAAAAAATAAATAAGCGAAGAACTGTTTTATCACTTCGTTCTTCAGAGTTTGATCACCGGGAAATTTAAAAAAAAATTATCCCATTTCAGAGACGTTTAAGGCCTCATGGGACAAATATTTGGACATTTACTGGTGAATTGTACAAATTGGAAATTTCACTTGTACGTCGATTTGTAGGGAACGTCGTTTCCATTCCCAAAACGTAAGGAAACGCTCGGGAGCATAGCTCGAGATTTGGAGGCTTGGTTGTTTGGGTCCCTACTCCACTATCGACTGCAGTGGTTTCCAACCTGGGGGTCGCGGACATGCTATAATGTTAGTAGAAATGCAGTGAGTGAATCACAATTAGTCAAGCTTTTCTTATCCCTCAGTTGGATGATTTATAATTTTTTTCACTAGAAAGTGCGCAGTTTGCCAAGATGGTTGTGTAAACTACGACCATTTATTTCCAGGAAAATTGCTTTCTGGAAAATCAAAGAAAGACGGATTCATCCGTAAACAAATTTGAATTATTCATTGTTAAACGAAATACTATCACAAAAGCCTTTCTAAATTTTCATATCTTGGGTGAGGTCTTGAAATATTGAATGAGGTCTTGAAGTATAGGGTCAGGTAAAAAGTATCGCTTCAAGAACGTCTTACCTTTGGGGCTGTTCTTTTTATCCCATTTCTTTTTCAAAGAAGACATCTCGAAGTAAAAAAAGAAAGTTTAGTGATTTATTAACTAAGCAAGTCTGATCAGTCACTCAAAAGAAATTTTCAGGTGACCAACGTTTTTCGACAATGTATTGTGTTGAGGTGATCAATTAAAACATTTGAAAATGACCTTCTTTGGGGGCAGGGAACATTAAAAAGTCTGAATTTGAAGAACAAAAACAAAACCAACGAAGAAACGTCATGAAGACTTAATAAAAAGTAAATGTTCATGTTTTTAGCCCTCCAGGTCCATTGGTGCAGTCTGTACGCAAGATACATACATACATACATACATACATACATACATACATACATACATACATAAACGTGCATATGTTAGTAGCCAGTCAGCCAAACTTAAAAACTGATGAAACCCATGTTGGCAGTTTCAGTGATAGTTGACAGTTTCTTAATATATCCCTAATTGAAACTGGACCTAAGGGTATCTCACCCAGAAGGTATTGGTTGTTCATATTTTTGAAGATGTTCAGAATCACCAAACTATTAATTTCTACATTGACTGCAGAAGGTGGCGAAGAGAATAGTAATTTCAAGTTATCCAGATAGCAGCCCTGACTCACAGATAGTACCAAGATGCCATCAATCCTTATAAAGCGGAAATTTCTGTCATCCACAATTAATAAGTCGACGATGTTTACCCAAATTTTAAGACCATCTTAAAGAGAATTTTAATTCATATGAAAAACCTTCACTTTCATCGTAATATCTTGGACATTTTCAATGAAATTTAATCGATCAGATCCTCATAATAATTGAAATTTGCTTAACCTCCCTGGCACGAAGTTTATAGCAGAGAATTGTGTTTTACCAAAAAAAGAAAACTGTTGTAGGCTGTAGATATATCATTCTAAACGGTTATAGATCATAATTTCTCAAGAGCTCAGTGATTTTGGAAGCGAAATGACGCGAATTAGGCCAGAACAAAAAGTCTTGTTTTGAATTTTAAAGTACGCAAGGCTAAAACAAGTCGAAATTATTATTTAATTTTTGTTTACATTCACTGCATTTATTTTGATAGGAATTCATTTTTTTTGTATTCATGTAACCTTAGAAGAAACATCCTACTATTATGTTATTGTTGCTTTTATAAGAAGATAGATATCGCCATATACAGTAGTACTTTGGTTAATGCTCTCACTGTACTAGATCATTATAACATTATATAATTCTATCTGGCTCATATTTTCCGGAGATGTTGAAATACGCACATTATTATTTATCATGTATTGATAAATATCGACATCGCACTAGGTTACAATATATATCGCTATGTTTCGATATATATCGCTATGTTTCGATATATATCGCTATATATCGACACCTCACTATGTGTCGATATATATCGCTACATGATAAATTATTGTGAGTGTATTCTCGTTCTCATGGCACATTAACCAAAGGTAATATTGGAGAGTATTCAGTGTCTGTAAATGATGCTGTCTTTTACGATTATTTATTTCGGAAAGTTTACATTACTAAATTCATCAAGAACAATATTTGGAAAAGATTGCTATAGCGAACCAGTGCCTTACGGGTTGGCGCTGTTGGGTATTACTGTACGCGCAAGGCCAGAGTTGAATGAACTCTTTGACCTGTCCACAAGACGTAGTCAATGCATTGGGATGAGCAAACTCGTTGAAAACATCTCTGTCTTTAAGTGCACTAAAGTCGATGAGGGTAGCGCTTGATCTGCCAATATCTTCCTTAATTGCAACAATGCCAACGTTTAAGTGCTTGAATATTTCAGAAAGCGGCTCTGCAGTTGGGACTATAGCAAGTCCTGGAAACGGTTGATTTTATTTATGTTAGACAAATAAGTGCAGATATTATCTGCTGTAATCAATTCTTGTGAACTATTGGAAGTTCTCTTATGAATACATGACCTTGGTGGTTGTAATTTCATAAGATTTCTACTGATATCATTAGACCAGCGATTATTTAACCTTTTCTGTGTAATTCGCCCTTCATTTCAAAATTTATTGCGTCATCAGTCTTTTAACGTCTGTCAATGGACATAGATCTTCCTCAAGATTGCAAGGCCTCCTGATCGTGGGCGTTGCGGAGCCAATATCCCCTGAACGTGTTTTAATCATGTTATCTTTTTTCTGCAGGCTACAATTACGCATATGTTGGAAGTCGTGACCACCAGCGATTTTTAAAAACATTTTTGCAACATGGATCGCCCATTGCCATTTGACCTTTCTATTTGATTTTATGATAAAGCTGGAAGAGTTATCGCTACTCATTCTATTGAACTTATGCCTTTACAAAGTCCCAGAGGAGTGGAACACCGCAATCATAATGCTGTTATACAAAAAAAAAAAGAAGAAATCCAAAAGAACTCAACAACAATAGGCCAATAAGCCTACTAAACTTTATTTAAGAACTCTTCACCAAAGTAATCACTGATCAAAATTCTTCCATCGATCAATAGAGAAAGCAGAATATAGAATGCAACTCGCTAAGAACCTTCACGGTCTCCAAATAATGTTAGACAAACTAAATGAAACAAGCAAGAAAGTGGAGCTCCACATGAACTTCAGCGAAACAAAGGTTATATACAACAAACATGTTGGGAACAAAGTAACAACGATTGAAATAAAAATACAGAGCTGGAAAAAGTTGACCATTATATCTTCCCAGGACAGAAAGTCTTCGTGAAGTTATTAAAAGAAGGAGAAGTAAAGCGAAAAATTACACAGGGTTGGCAAACTTTCGATAGAGCAAGCTTGACTTTCAAGAACAAGAAAATTCCACTAGTCCTAAACAGATGGGTATACAACCAATGTATTCAGCAGATAGTCACCTATGGAGCTGAAACATAGAACCTAACCAAAAGATTGACTCTCAAACTGAGAAACATACAACGTGCACTTGAGAGAATCATGGTCAATCTCAGATGGAGATATCATAAAACACCACAGTATATTAGAAAAAAGACAGGAGTCCAAGACATATTAAAATCTGTAAGAAAACTCAAATGGCAATGGATATTTGTGGTTCCAGGTAGATGTAGTGGCTAATTTCTTTAGCTCTGCCTTTTCAATTTATATCGTTGTGTCTTTTTCCTCGATATATTTGTTGCACACCGCTGCAACAAAATTTCTCTTGTCCTATTTCCCCATTGTGTGTAATTTTAGACAGAATTCATTTTGTATCATGAGCAAAAAACTCATGTTTCAAGTGTTTATTTTTCCATAGTTTGTAACATCCTAAAAATATATAATAAAAAAATAACCAAAAATTAATAAAGAAAATTATTAGAATTTATTCAGTTTACGTAAACAATTCTTATAACAAAGAATCGGATTCTCATAAATATTTTTGATTGTGTATATTCCTTCAAAATACGTTTTCAAGTATGGAAAATGGAAATATCTGAGTGAAACAAATTATTCAATCATGTTTCATTTACCCATGATTCATCCCTCCTGTTTTAGTCAACCCAAAATTATTTCATCCCTTCCCAAATCATTCCATTTCCCATTGAGTGAATCATTCACCAATTCAAGAAATACCACCTCAGGTAGACAGTTAACTTGCTATTGTCTCTTGAAGTATCTTCCGTGATCGGCACGTGATAAATTTGATATTGATACAAATTTAATGTAATGATTTTAATGTTGAGTTGAATTTAATATTGAAAGAAACGTAATGCTGCAGTTAGAGAAACAGAAGGTAAAGAGACCCCAGATAAATTTTCTTTGTTTTTGTTGGAACATTAGCACATAACACTAAAACATTAAGACGCCTTACGTAGAATGATAGAATCCCCAAAAAGACGATAAGAATAGACAGCGAAGCCTTAGAAGAAGCTAAGGAATGCATTTACTTAGGTTTGGCAATAAAACTAGAGAATGAAATTAGAAGACGTATAACGATTGGCTCGAAAACATTTGGTATAGATAGAGACATACTGAAAAGCAAATATGCTTAGAATGTAACGTATAAAGGCATTACATACTACCAGGTATGAGGTACGGGTGCAAAAACTAAGAAACTTACAAAACCACTAGGAAAAAAACTTAGATCAGCTTAGAGAGCAATGGAAAGAGTAATGTTAGGAATAACTCATAGTGATAGGAAGAATCAACTTAGATCTAGAAGGGGCGCAAGGGAAGGATGTCATAAGTAATTAAGCAACAAAAATGGAGGTGGGTGCGGGCACATAGGAAGAAGGAAGGACAAAAGATAGAAAAAAGGCTAACCGATAGGTGCCTGTGAGACAGTGAACGCAGTAGGGAAAGACCATATAAGAGACAAAGACGAAGTATAAACCTTTGCTAGTAAAATATTGTAGATATTAGCGTAATCACGCTCGTCATGGAAAGAGATAGGAAAGGCCTTTGTCCAGCAGTGGACTTATAACGGTTGCTGCTGATGATGACGCAAAGAGAATTCATTATACACCTTTGTATTAACCCAATATCTACTATCTATCTATTCATATCTATCTATCCATCCGTCTATCTATCTATCTATCTATCTATCTATCTTTTCTTTATTTCTGTCGAAAATTAAGTAAAGAAATCTTCCGAATGCAATAGAAATTACAAGCACGAACCAAAATCTGTCAATTGCCGCGGGACCGGCGAAGAATTGCTAAAATGAGGAACTCTCTACACAGGAAGATAAATAAAGTAACATTGGAATTGATTCTTTTCCCCCTAAGAGATAAAAGAAATCTACTTCAACGATCTCTTTTCTCATTGATCCATAGTAATGGAAAAAGGATGTATTTATAGTTTATATGAGTTAAGAATTCCGCTGGTGAAAGTCCGGATTCGCTGCTGTGTATAAAATTAGGTCAGCATTAAAGGTGCAAGTAGCGTTGCGGTTAACCACATCGACAATGGAATCGGCAAGCCGACTTCAAACTCTGGTTGAGGCCGTTTACATTGACAAATCAGTTCAATCTATGACTCGATGCTTTTATCCAGGAATGAACAAGGTCTGTCACCTTCCGCAGTTAATGGGTTCGTGGATCTAAGGCAGAAATTCCAGAATATTTCTCAGAAAAAGAGGAAGTAATTTATGGTTTTAAGGCATTCAAACCACCTGGCTCGTAAGATAAGTGATCATTTTTCATGACCAAAAGGAAAGACTGTAACTCTTTTTATTTTCTAATATTACACAAATTAGATTGCTTTGAAAATGTGAAGTGAACGTTCATTATAGCACTGATACACCTTATATAATCAGTAGAAGTACAATTCTATACACATAAAACTACGACCATTAATAAATACCTAAAGTACATAGCCATTTATTAAGGGTAAATGCGAGGATGGATCAATAAATCTGTAGCCTGACACGTGATCATCAGCTGGATTTTGATCTGAACTTTTTAATACATAATATTTGATCTCTACATTTGGGTTTCAATTAGTTTCTGCGGAAGGCCTAAATGGGGTTTTTGGCTCTATTAAGAAATTGAAACTGTTTCTTAGTGGTACCGTATTTCAATACCTCCAGCTGCACTGCACTGTTCTAGCTACTCATTGATCACATACGTTCATACAGACGGACAGACATTGGGTGAATTATAGTAGAAGGATTGAAAAAGGAGATTGAGTAAAACATATGCCTTTCTTCATCATTAAACGACGGACATATTAACTTAAGCATTTCTGCTACTTAGAGATGATTCTCAGTTTATAACCAGGGTTCATATAGTCCCCTACCACTGCTTCTAGACCTGGATTAACAAAGTTTGAAAACTACAGATTATCAAAGTGAAGCCTTTGATTTTTTGATTTCAAGATTAATTAAAATCTCCTTTGATTACTCAATGGAGAGCCATCAATATTAATTGCATTCATTAAGAGTTTAATTCATTAAAATGAATGGAGAGATTTTCGATAAGATTTTCATCTTTAAAAAAATCGGACAAGAAGAATGACGGGGAATAGAAAGAGAAAAGGGACATGAAGAAGAAGAAGAAGAAGAAGAAGAAGAAGAAGAAGAAGAAGAAGAAGAAGAAAATGATGATAATGATAAAGATGATGATGGATGCATAAAAAAAATATCACGAGAGGGGGGGACGAAAGAGCTGAATTGGAAAAAAGGAGGGTGTATATGGAGAAATATAGTGAGCGTATTGCAAAGAGCAGAGAACAAAGAGAAAGAGAAGTAGTTTATAAAAATATATTGAAAAGAAGGAGATAAAGAAGAAGAGAGAAGAGAGAAAATAGAAGAGAGAAATGAATAAAATGAAAAGAATGAAATCAAAAGGTAGAATACGTTAAAAAGGGAGGGAGGGGGGGGGAGAAAGCTAGAAAAGGAGAACAAGACATGAATAAAAAAGGAGGGAAAAAGAAGAACAAGAAAATTAAAAAAGAGATGTAGGAGGAGGGGAAGAAAAAGGGAGAGGAGAGCAAGATACAGAAGAAAGGAGAGGGGTGAAAAAAAGGGAAATAAAAAAGAGAAGCCAGAAAAAGCCAGGAAGGCAAAGCTGATAAAAGAATTAAAAGAAAATATAACTTGGGCATCAGTTAGAGCAATCTCGATAATCATTATATCCATTATAATAACAACGACATGAACAAAAAACAAAAAAAAAAAACAAAACACTATTAAAAAACATTTCCGTTGGCCAAAAATAATGTTTTCAAATTAGAGAAAAGTGAGATTTGGAGGAAAAGCCATTATTGCAAAAATGTTAAAAGACTAATCAGCCTCAAGCTATACTCGAAACACTCAAAAAGCAAATAGCAAGTAAGTGAATTTTCAGTTTATATATAATGATGATGATAATGATGATGATGATCATCATCATCATCCATTAAAAGTCTACTGCTGGACAAAGGCCTTTCCCATCTTCCAAGTGCAATTGTGTTGATATCTGTCCTGTCCTAGCGGGCAGCTTCTCTATCTCGTCTCTCCATTTTGTGTCTTGTCTTTTCCAACTGCGTTTACAGTCCAATGGACACCAATCGATCTGCTTTTTGCTCCATCTGTTGACCCTTTATCTTGGTATATACCCCACCCATCTCAATTTTTGCTGCTTAAATACTTGTACGGGATCTTTCATCCTGGTTTTCTCCCAGTTAATCCATTTTTTTTATCGCTAAGGGTTATTCGTAACATAGCGACTTCCATTGTCTTCTTACCGTTGAGCTGTCTAGGGTACATTCACCGGGTAATAACGATAGTTTCAATATAATATAACGTAATTTATAATCACACACACACACACATATATATATATATATATATATATATATATATATATATATATATATATATATATATAGAGAGAGAGAGAGAGAGAGAGAGAGAGAAACTAAATATATAGTCCGTAACTCAGTACAGGGTTTTTGGTCTCCTGTACCGTACTGCTAAGTGCTTAGCAGAGAGGTATTGAATATCATTTTTGAAGTCTTTGATATAACTCAACCACAGATTGAACCCACGACGTCGGGCATTATACCACTAGGCCACAGTGATTGGTAATAATTACGTAAAGACCACTAATAAACCAAGGAATGAAGCTAGTCACTCCGTTGGTTTTGATTCAAAATTTTCATTTTTTCCCTCATACCTAATTTTTTGGAACCCAAATTTTAATAGAGGTACACGAGTGTATGGAATATATGGGGATTCAACATGGAAACTACTATGTCCTAGGATTTCCCTAAAACAAAGAGAAGCCTTTTTACATAAGATAGTCTGGGAAAGATTGCAAATTTGCTCATAGCAAGCTTTCTACTTCTGCCAAGATATGTACAAGTCATTTGAACAAAATGATTATTTGTGCATATTGGCCCGAGGCCATTAAATATTTAAAGTTTTATTAACAATAAGTATCAATAAAAATGTACTGAAACACTAGACGACATTGTGCTGTAAAATAAAGAAAAGTAAGAAAACACTGAAGAATAATAAGAAAAAAATGAACCTGAAGAATTTTTTTTCAATTCTAGTGGAATGAATAGAAATATATTTATATTTTGCCCACAGCCTCGATCTGGACTTTTCTTTAATGAGAAAAAGTGATTACAAAGTTTAGAAAAGATATTTGCGGGCGAAGGTAGGGTGGATTTAATGCATGCACATCACACACAGACACTGAAAGACACACTCTCGCACACGCGTCCATTTTCTCCAGAGCACAAAAAACGTATAGCATTTTTTCATACACATCTTTTTCGTTTTTTTTTTACCAAAAAACTTCCTCCAGTTTTGTCTTATCTTTTTAAAAAAAGATTTCCGTTTTTTTCTTTCTTTCTGTATTTCTTTTTCTTCCGTTTTTTTACACGCGCAAACTTTAAATGAACTGCAGACGTTAGATAACTCTTATATTCAATTAAGCACATATATTTACGCTTACATCCACAAGGTGTACACACATGAATAACCAGATATATAAACAGCTACACCAGTGCACATCAATTACCTAAATAACACATATGCGCTCACATAACCCCATATATACACAACGGTTTCCATACAAGTAACCCTTTTATGAATGACACGTTGAAGCGTAAGACCAATAGAAAATGAAGTGAAATAAAAATCAAGTTATATTGGTTCGCGTGCACATTATCATCATGATCATCATGATCATCATCATACTACTACTACTACTACTACTACTACTACCTTTTCTTCTTCTTCTTCTTCTTCTTCTTCTTCTTCTTCTTCTTCTTCTTCTTCTTCTTCTTCTTCTTCTTCTTCTTTTAAAATCCGTTGTTGGACATACACCTTCCCGAAGATCCGTCAGTTCTCTCGCGTTACGTTGTCAATACCTTGTGTACTTGTCAGAATCATCACGCTATCTTATTTGTTCCGGCCAGGTCTTCAATCATGAGGGATCCACGGTTTGTGTTTTGATGTCCAGAGGTTACTTGGAATTCTTTAAATAAGGCTGGCCCGTGCCATTTGATTTTTCGAATGATTTTTTATGATACCTCTAAGTCCCGTTTGCTATTAATATACTGTGCTATCTTCGGGTATCTCCACCTGAACCATAGTATATATAACTGCTCACTCACACTCAAATATTAGATGGATTAGTATTCTTAACGTTAGAACAAAGAACCATTTATGCACACGTGTATGCATTGAAAGGGACACATATATGCACACACACACACACACACACACACACACACACATATATATATATATATATACATACATACATATATATATATATATCCTTCCTAAACACACATTGATACAAACCTTGTGGGTATATATATATATATATATATATATATATATATATATATATATATATATATGTATATATACGAAAAAAAAGAAATAAGTTATATACGCAACTTTTAAATATTTTGTCCAACTCTAAGTTGATTTGTTCCCTTCGTAACAAGAACAACCAGAACAGTCTTCACTGAATTTGGGGAAGTTAATTCTTCCCTGTGTGTCCGTCCCGTCACGTTAAACCAAACTTATGTATAACATTAGAATTTCCTTACTTTGATTTAAAATCAAGACCAGGCGATCGGTGGGTGGCTCTTTTACCAAGCTAAACTAACAAGTGTTATGTCCCTTCGATTTTATTTGTTACATATACAATACAGAATTTGCAGTAATCATCTTTGCAATAGAAGTAGAAGTTGAATTTGACTCTGCAGCAGTTCAGTTTGTATCTCCTTTTTGTACTGAAATCTTACTAAGGCCTATATTCTACTTATTCAGAATTTCTATTGTCTTTCTTTCCGCAATTCATTGGTCCACAAAGCAATCACGGAAAAGCCAAATAAATTGTTTTACATTTAGCATAGCAGTTTCATAAATAACTATGTGTAAGCTACACCAGCGGGAAAATACAAGATGCAACAGGAAGTGACAATAAAAAAAAAATTGTAATTTTAAAAAGGATTTTATCTAGAGGTTTTTGTTGATTAATTAAAGAATTTAGGGTTATAGTTATTCATTGATTAGATCTATTCTGACTGGTAATGAATGATTTCTTTGCTTTCCTTCTTGTTGCTTCACGTTGCATTCCGTATTTCAGTAGGACCCTACGCGATCTCCACAATAATAAAAGCATTATATCAGTAGTTAGCATTTTAAAAATGTCAGTAGCGTACGGTACTTTGAATTTTGGGTGTGCTGCAGATGCCCCTAAAAGCTAAATGATTTAATGTCTGTAAAAAGAAACTCACAGTAAAAGCCTTTATGGTGCATTGTAAGGAAGGTGATCCCGATAGTGAATTGTAAAGTTTCACACCCCATTCACTCGATAGTATAAACAGTGGACAAATAAAAAGAATTAAGAGAATGAAAGAATAACAAGAATGACAATATTATCCACTTATGATATTGTTTAATCAAAATTCTGTTTTTCATTAATTCTCTTATTTCTATAATCGGGACCGCCTTCCCTACGTTGTGCCGAAAAGCTCCTACTGAAAATTGCTTTTTACAGGCACTAAAATATTTTTACGTTTTTGTACATCCATAGCACAAAACACACCTGAGGAACAAACCCATTCGCCATCAAGAAGGTGAGATTGAACTCACTACCAATTGTCTACAAGGTCAGCTTGCTAACAATTAGACCACGAGGCACCCCAAAGATAAGTCAGAATATGGAATAAGACCGTTCCAATAAGTGTCTTACTATTCTTGTCACTGCCTCTTCGTCTAGAATGAAATGGAACTATTGTTCAATGTGTCAAAGGTTTTATGGATTATGGATTATGTTCGTGCATATGGAAAAACGTTTGAACTACTTCTGTGACTCAAACGTTAGTTTCTGTGTGCCAAGCCCGAATCAAATGGATTAATGGAATATTGTTGGCTTAAATCCATTAAAGCGCTGACGATGACGCGAGCTTATGCAATTACGATTTTAAAAAGAGGTTGGTTAAGTCTCAAACTCATGATTCCGCCCCGAAATAGTAAGATTACCGATGGATTCAAACTACGTTACCTTTGCTTTGTTCCTTCACCAAAAACAATTCATCCAATCTCCCAACGTCCCGTAACATCGTCCAAGAAGATATTCTGGAGAAATGTACTTTTCAAACATCGAAGTAGGTCGAATTGGAACGACTGTGGGAAATTTCTATTCTAGGCTTCTCAGCAAGGGAGATTTAAGAAGTAGAAAAACTCTTACCATTTTACAGAGACAAAACTTAAATTAATTTTACTTGGGTAGAAAGGATACATTAAAAAACGCAGAAAAAGACGCCATTTATGAAAGAACGAAATTCAATTCTTTAATTCGTAAAAAGTGGGCTCTTGATGTTCTAATTTTGGTTCAACCAGAACCACATACACACACACACACACACACACACACAGAGAAATACTAACACAGACGTGCGTTTCATTCAAAGAAACACTCATAAGCACATCGATATTTTTAAATACGTGTTCACACGAGAATAGCTTAGAAAACAGATTACATCTGAGATTTATGAAGACATTTCCTCTTATTTGTTAGTGTAAGCGACTCACATGGATAAACAACCAATTTACCCAGTTAACTTCTGCCATTGTAGAAGTTGGCAAGCAATTGCCTTTACACTAACTACGACATCACCCGCCCCTGCACAGTGAGGCAACATGCATTTGGAGTAGCGTCGCTATTCTTCCTCTTGGCACCTGGTATATATATATATATATATATATATATATATATATATATATATATATATATATATATATATAAATAAATACATATATTTATGTATGTATATATATATATATATATATATATATAAATAAATACATATATTTATGTATGTATATATATATATATATATATATATATATATATATATATATAAATAAATACATATATTTATGTATGTATATATATATATATATATATATATATATATATATAAATAAATACATATATTTATGTATGTATATATATATATATATATATATATATATATATATATATATATATATATATATATATATATAGCATATTTTACTAAAAGTATGAATAGTTGATTTTTAAAAAACGAATTTGAAATGGCATTGGATTTTCAGAATTCTTAGAATATGAAATTAATCTAATCTCTCTTTTAAGTCTGAAATTATTGGAAGAAAAAATGCTCGATTCTGTATTCAGATGTTACGGTGGGGTCAAGTGCTTATGACCAAGCAACTTTAATGTCTGACGCTCTGGTAAGTCAGGATCGCAAGAAAGCTTAAAGACTGATAATGATTCCCAACGTTCACTCTGACCAGACTAGACTTTGCTTAACTTCCGTGATCGTACGAAACCTGTGTATCCAACAAGATCACTGAAACAGATCTTTCGATATTACATTCAATCTGAACTTACTTGAGGCTGTTACTAACACTATGGAACACTGATTGGAATAAAAATTCGATTCTTTATCAAATATTCTTGATTAGATTTTGCAGAAGATCAAACAGGTGTAGATTTGCTAGCGACACCTGTTAATGTTCAGCAAAAGGGAAAGATAAAAATGTCGAATGTTGACTTGGATTAAATATTCACCCGTTTTGGTCTTATTTATTATTCAAAACAAGATATTTCTTACGTAACAACTTGATATTGATTGTTATGTATTGTCGAGTATTGATGAATTCATTTAAGTTTTTTAACCACGGCGAAAATTTCTAGATAAAACTACCAGAAAAGATATATTTGCAAAAGATTCTATTCCTTTAAAAAAAAAAGTTTCTACTTCATCAATAAAACTTCTGAGACCAACTGTTTCCTTCACAGATTATCACCCAGCTGATCGTATTGGATTACGATAGACTCAAAAATGGCCAACCCGACCAACCAGCCAAACAATAAACCAATCTTTCTCTCTTTGCTATGTATCCATGTCTCTAGGCACCCCTGGTCACATTTTTTTGCTGCAACCTTGAAAATTTGTGTGAAACTAGGCACCATCTAAAAGCATTTTTTTTTGTTTATTTTCAAAAAAGTATTTTCTGAGTCTCCATGGTTATTTTGGACTAACAATGCCTAAGTCTTGTTCTGGTGTATTTTTTAGATAATTTCACATAAAAAAATCTATTTTTCAAAGAAATTTTAGATCATTTTTTATAATTTGTACTGATATTCCCGCAGGCTACGGTAATTCGTTTATGCGAGGGACAAATATATATTTCAAGTTATCTTCGAAGTAGCTTGAATCGATATCGGGAAGAATTCTTCGCAAAGTCTCGAAGCACCAGCATTAGAAAAACATTAAAAACTGCCAGCAAAACTTTCAACTTAATTTTTTTCATTTTTAAAGGAAATCTTGTTTAGATATAAACGTGTCACGTGCACTTGCCACTTGGATAAAGCTAGAAGGCTGAAATTCTTAATCCTGATTATTTACTGAAAAAACATTGTTATTGTTTTGGGTTTTTTTTTTAAAACTCCTCCAAAAAAAGTTTTTAGAAGTGAGGTTTAATTTACAATGAAAGTTCATGCTAAATTGCCCTGTTAGTCTGTGTCTAGTAGCGTTCACGCTTTTCTATTTTCCAAGGCGACAAGTAATTTATTCATTGATCACTTCTTTTCCCAATTTTTTAATTGATCATCCCTGTATGGTAAGCTTTCAAATGTCATTGGTCATTCGAATGTTTTCTATTTAGACACTGAACAGATATGTATTAGTGATGTACTAATTGAATACAATATTACCTAATGCACTGATTTCGTTGCTTCTCCATGGGGCAATGGTTAACGATCTGCCCTCAGAAATCTTTATACTTTAAGCCTTGTGCCAGTCTAAGGTAAGCTTAGTAAATGTCTCCTTGTTAAGCCTTGTAGCTGAGAAGGTTGGTTGTTTCCTCACAGCTCAGTTTTCAAATTATAGGATTTCAAATTCAGATTTTCAAAGCATTCCCTTTGAAGATTGGCGGAACACAATCTTTTTATCAAGTGATCTTGTGCCACAATGAATAAATAACTGATACAATCATAAATAATTGATGATATTACCAGGAAAATATTTTTATATATTTGCTAATAAAATCTTAAAATAAAACACATCAAAATAATACTACTGAAAAATGTAACAAATAAAAAAATAATCTGACATTTTTGTTGTTTGGCTCATTTTGAAGAAAATCTATATGAAATAAAACAGAGTTGCTTACAATGCATATGGTTATCAGCAATGGCCAAGAGAAATATTAGTTTTGGAGAAAAAGGAAGAAAAAAAAAACGAATTTGTTCGGGTCGAAGACAGCTGCTTTAACCTTGTCAGCCAATTGTCCCCCTTGAAAAATGACTCGAACCACTCTATTTAAAAAAGTTTTTTTTTCTGAATTCAATTAGGCAAATCGAAAAACTGCTGTGTTGAATTTTAATCCAATACAATAAAGTAGATTTCTTGTATTCTGCAGAGTCTGGGTCCCTTTGCAACAAAAGACGACATTGGGACTCACTAGTCTAAAAAGATTACCGTATATTGAATGCCATTAGTGTACGCAGAAATGTCCACGCAGTGTTGTATATATTGTGGAATGACCGAAGCTAATATAGCAGCCATTAGTAGCTAATCGATGGCAAGGTTGGGGTGGAATGTCGTCTGCTGAGACTACGTCGTGTATATAATCAAATCAAAAACAAATCCGCCTCACTTGCTAAAGAGTTCCGACGTGAGAAATTAGTCTTTTCTCTGGTGATTAATTTAAATAGATAGATATAGACATGGGGAGAGAGAGAGAGAGAGAGAGAGAGAGAGAGAGAGAGAGAGAGAGAGAGAGAGAAAGCATTTGAATGCATCACTTAACAGTGTCGTTGCATACGTACTTTCCAGTGCAGTATACACACACACACACACA
Organism: Thysanoteuthis rhombus; assembly: GCA_963457665.1. NCBI lineage: Eukaryota > Metazoa > Mollusca > Cephalopoda > Oegopsida > Thysanoteuthidae > Thysanoteuthis > Thysanoteuthis major. The sequence continues at coordinate 41,651,685 of OY735237.1, read as the reverse complement.
CACACACACACACACACACACATATATATATATATATATATATATATATATATATATAATCATACACATATATTAATGAGCCAAAACATTATGACCATCTGTCTAATAGGGTGATAACGCTTCATGTGCCCACAAAATAGCTCTTACCCGAACAGGCATGGAATTTGCAAGACATCTAATGTTTTCCTCTGTGATCTGATTCCAGGATGTTAATTGGAGATCCTCTTGCTATTGCAAGTTATGTGGTGGAGGTCTAGAATGGACTTCTTGGTCAAACACATCTCATAAACGCTCATTTGGATTGAGATATGGGGAATTTGATAACCACGCTAACGAAGTGAAGTCTTCTTCATGTTTCTGAAACGATTTCCCCACAACTCGTACAGTGTGAAAGATGCCAACGTCACTGTAAAAGACCATTGCCATGGAAGGGTGTATCAAGTCCAATGATGAGGCAGGTGATACACTACAAAGTGCCTTCTACATCAGGCACGGGGAACTTTCTAATATAGAGGGTCACATAAGAGATTATCTCCCTTTATTCAGGCCTCATATTCACTTTAAACATGTCGATCGTATTACAGAAAGCATGCCAAATTAATTTCTATTCCAAACAAACTTATGAATAACGCTTATTATACTATTGATTTGCTAAACCAAAACAATAGTAATTTAAAATATGAATGATAAAATTGACTTTCTGAAAAATATTATTCATTGTTTTAAACAAATGCGTAGATTGGCCGCGGGCTACAAAATAGTTGCTGCGAGCCAAGTCTGGCCCACGGACCTACACTTCCCTTATGTGTGTCCTACATTAATGTTAAAAACCAATGTTTTCTAGCTGGACTTTGCTCAAACCATCAACCTGCCAAAACCAGATTGTTGGTATTCCCATAGTGCACCTGGATAAAGATGAGATACGTATCCTGTCATCCATTTTTTTAGGGTAAAGTAGGACTCATCAGACTAGGCGTTTGTGTACCTGAGCCTGTCATTCTTTTTTTTTCCAAAGAGGAACAGGAGAAGAAAAGAGAAGCCAACAAGCCTGACTGCTGCAGGGTCAAACTCCTCTCCAACTTCAACTTCAGTTAAAAATAAATGTTTTTATCTATTTCATTTGGTTGTAATATCCAATCACGGTTGGGAAGTCTTTATGTATCTATTTGGATAAAATAGACTGTAAGCTATTTCGAAGGTAATCTTTAGTTGATTGGTAAGACTTGTTGTTTTTAGCTCTGCTGATACGAGAGCAGTTCGATTTCAAATCACTGTAGGGAAATCCTCATTTCATAAATGTATTCATTTATTAAATTTGGTGAAGATTGTTCTTGTTCTTACGATAGGAAACAAAGCCAACTCCAGACTTGTACTGGAGTTTGACTCAAATATATATATATATATATATATATATATATAGATAGATAGATAGATAGATAGATAGAGAGAGAGAGAGAGAGAGAGAGAGTCAAAGAAAAAGCTGGTGAGGAGAGAAAGAAACATTCAACTCAGATCGCTTATTGTGCCTAACAATAAATGAAATACGAGTAGGTCGATCTTTGGAAGCAGTATATACATCGATGAATTTGTAAAAATATTTTTACGTACATATCTACAAGATTGCTATCAATGTCTTCACTAAGTGCTTTACTGAATGAGAGACGGATGAATAGTACTACCTTAGTCCCATGATAGTTGTCACATTTACTGGGGCAGTAACCGTTTTAAAGGTGTATACTTGGAAGGGCCTGGACATTATTATGCTACCTACCATAATTGTCAAATAAAATAATTTCCGCCTGTCGTACGAAAGTGCAGCTTCGAAGTATTCAGGTTACTTCTCTCCAGTTTTTCCAATTAAATATTCTATGTATACATTTAGATTATTTTTAATGTTTTGGTTGTTTTCATTAGGTTTCTCGAGAACGTCTGACTCACGCAACTCCGAACTCGACACCGCCCTGTCGTGTGTGCTTACTGATATATTTGATGAATGCTGACTTCGTACAATGGTCAGTATATAGTGTAATTGCGACACACACACGCACACACACACACACACGTACAAACACACACACACACGCACACACACACACACACGCTTCTTCAATTAGATAGATGCACACATTGATATATGCTTGTTGCATGGATGCAGAATAATCCGACAAGTTGGAAATAGTGATTGACAATATGGAAATAAAGAGATTGCAGAAAAAACTAGAGCATCTCACTCTTTTTTCTTTATTAAACAGGACCTGCGTATTTCAGCTATGATGAAACTTCATTGAGGTAAGAGATGGAGAAGAAATATACTGTGTTGTCAAAATATAACAATTTTTATAGGACAAAGATGGCACATTTTTAAAATGACTCATCATATGGAGTAAAAAAAAAAAAAGATATTAGCATACGTACGTCGTTGTTAACTGGTAGAAATATTCTGATGGCCTGAACAGGTGAAAAGATTAAGAATGCTGATAGTTTGGTGGGGAGGTCGCACAAGCTCCAGACAATAAAGTACAGACAGAAAAGTACACATGTATGGTAAGTCACTCAAGAGAAAACTGTCTCGTGAACAACGTCTTTTGGCAGCATACAGCTTTGGGGGTGATCAATTGAAACACAAAAGGGATGGTCAATGAATAGATTACTTCATTCATCTTTTGTTGGATGATGATCACCGAACAAGTTTGAAAAAACAAACAAAAAACATAAATGCTGCCAGACACCATATAAGGGACTAATTTAGCGCAAACTTACATTGCAAATTGATCTTCCACTAAAATGCTTGAACGTTTTGGGGATTGGTCGTTTTTTTCTTCTTGGCATAATCTATGAAATCCAATGGCATCTAGCTCCATTGGTTTGGTCTGTACGCGAGATATAAACGCACATATACAGCTAGCCAGCCAGCCATTTAGACCAGCATAAGAAATCTCTGTTGACAGTTTTCATGACAGTTTTGGTTGACGGTTTCTAAAGAGATGTTCATTAAAATAATTTTGTGATAAATTCAATAGAAACTTTACAGACAGAAAATATTGTTCGCCAATGAAAGATCAGCATTCGTGGGGGTGTGATCTGTGTAGAGGTGGGGTAATGGGGGGCTAATGATGAATCATTTGATGACTTATTTTCGATTCAATATGATTTATGATATACAAATGAATGCATATTCAAAAAGCTCCTGCGAATAAACAATATGTAAATATCTGTATTTGTATAAGGATACTCTCAAATCTGCTTACACAGAATTATTTATATGAACACACACACACACACACACACACACACACACACGGAGTCCTTTTGACAGGTCACTCCATCACGCGCACATACATATACTGAAGAGAAGGGAAGGGAGAAATTGTTCATTGATCCGTATATATATCTATGCAGGTATGTATATTCGTCTATTATATCGAATATTTGAGCCTTCTGTTTGTTTTTTTTTGTTCGTGTCACTATCACGCTAAAACCACGGGGCCTATTGACCAAACATTTAGCAAAAAGACACACAGGATATCGAGTTTTGACACAGGTCCTGTAAAGTGGACTTCAGAGGTAATTCAAAGTCACCAGAATTCATTTTCGGTCACATCTTGCCGATTTTCCAAGTTTCAAAAATCCAAGTTTTATGCACGCATAAGTTGATCTAAGTAAGACTAGGGGATTTCTGTTTCGGGAAAGAATCCACGTGACCCTGGATGCTTGACATTTCCTTTTTTGTTTATGAAATTCTCTCTGTCAATGGATAAGCCTAAGAGTTCTGGGAGCTTTCAACATCGCATAGCTCCCGTGGTCCGGCAAAAACAGTCTTAGCTGAATGCCCTTCTTTTGACAGCTTACCGAAAATGCAATAACTTAACAAACAAAATATTGATACGATATAAGAAAACAAGATAACACTCATCGAGCACCTAACTCTACTAACACTATTGTCAGTAAAATTGGACGGAAATAAATTCAGATAGAGTTAAAATACTGGGGAGATAATTGTTGAAGTATTTCTAGATCCACTCCCGAATTTAATCACTTCTTGCCGAGTCCACGGTTCATTCTTTCACAAAATTCCATTGGAAATCGTTGAGAACTCATGGAGATATTGAATGGTTCAGCATAAGTGAATACATAGATTTATGACAAAATGAAAAAAATCCCTCATCTGAAATAAAATCATGGATCCATCCTAAAAACTCGACCAATTTTTTGTTACCTCATGGCCTACTCTTCCAGAAACCTTCATTGAAATTCATCTGGTGTTGACAAACACGAACGAACATATATTACAATCTAAAACTAAGAAGTACTCATAGAGTGCATACCTCTGTCAACGCTATCGTCAAGGGAAGTAATTGTGCATGGATCCGCTACAAATTATAATCACGTCTTCCATGGCCCACCATTCCACAAAATGCCATTGATACTCGTTGAGAAATTTTGGAGATATCGTGTGGACAGACAGATATTTGGCGATATTATGTGACGTGGACGTATAACTACAAAGTAAGGGATACAATCTTGCACGGCATCGACTAAATAATCACTTTCCGTTTCTCAAGCTTCCACAAAATTCAATGGAAATACATGGAAAACCTTTGGAAATATTGCGTGGACAGTCATGACCATATATATATATATATATATATATATATATATATATATATATATATATATATATATATATATATATATATATATCTCAAAGTATGATACCCCCCCCCCAAAAAAAAACACAACTAAAAAACAAAACGAATAGATATCTCTCAATCAAAAAGGATTCCTGGATCTGGTACGAAATTGAAACAACCCTTACTTACTCCATCATTCAACCTTCGACAAATTTCGATTGAAATTAATTGTGATCTTTTGGAGATATCATGCGTAAAGACAGGCGTAAGACAGACACGACTGAATACATATACCTCTACAAATTCGTTTGTAGAGGTGAATAATTCATATCATTGCAAATAAAAAACAAATAGAATCTATACTGGTGGCAACCATATGACAACTGCATTAAACTCGAAGTTAGCGAATATTATTGATCGTTGAAAGAAAATCCCATTTATTTACATCATATCACGAATACAAACGGCTGAGAGCAAATAACTTGTAATGCACTCAAAAGATTTTATCTACTTATCTATCACTCTATGCCAAACTTTATATTCCCATGATGGCACACTAAAAATATTTTTAACATAGGCGGCACACCAAATGAAAAAATGAAATGAACATCGTACCTCGCATAAATGAATAACCGTAGCATGAGTACCAGAACTAATTATCAAAATGCTTATTTACAAAAATTGGCATTTTATCTTAATTCCTTTAAAATATCTCAACTATGGGCATCGTTAGTTGGTGAAAAGGACTATAGATACAAGCGAAGAAAGAATTTTTGAACCCCCCCCAAAGAACCATTTTTATGCTGCCTAGAGGTATACCCATGCAAATATGACAATGAAAACCTGGACACACACATAGAGAAAGACACACACACACACCAGAGCGAAGAGAGAAAAATACGTAGCACTCTTGGTTGGTTGATCGGGCGGGTCATTTGTGAGGCTTCAATCAGACAAAAACATTTCAAGAGTCAATGAACAATACTTTATACAAACATACGGATGTGTGTGTATATCAATATCATTTGTTTCCTTTTATCCGTCATTTAAAATATCAAGATCTCAAAAAATGAATCTATACTAAAACCCCTCGATTGGATACCCTGTAACACTACAATCGTACGGGAAGCGTTCATAGTTTGAAATGTTTGTTCGCGCATTCGTAAAATAGATTATGCAACACTCTTCAGAGATATTCCCGGCATACTATTGTGTTGAGGCACACACATCGAGAACCAATGCTCTATGTAGATAAAAATATGACTTAGCAAAGTCTGGCACAAGGTTGCAACATTTGAGCACCCATTAGAGTAGAATAAACTCTGTAGGAATTACTCATGAAACGACTCTACATACCAGTACAACATGACAGGCGATTTATCTTCTCTCGATAGTTGTTACACTAAGTATTGTGTTGTGTGGTTCTTATCATCGCTTAATATCTAATTGACAGTGACGGGAGGTATGGCCACTGGGGATTCAATATATTCCGAGCAGGAAAATTAATGACAGAGAATGATTATGGCGATATATCGGTCGATGTAAGGGAAAGGAAAAGAAAATGGATAAAGAGAGAGGGGGTCATTGCTCGGGGTCTTGATACGCTAAGATCGAACAACTAAAGAGTAAATTCTGTTTCCTTTCCCGAAGAGAGAAGATATATCCTTATCTTCCACCGGCTTTGGCAGTTTTGCTTATAAAGTTTCGATTATTTTTCGACGATTATATTTTTTATAATCCACTTCCGGCTTGCTACGCCAGTCGAAACTTCACCTGGTCTCATTCAAACAGGAACACGTTCTTAATTCTGTCTATTCCTCGTTGCTCATGATACTGGGCTAAGGTTTATTCTCCCAGACTGGTTGCCAACCGAGGCTGAGAAGGCCAGTTTTCCCTATTGTTAACCCATAGCTGTGGAGAAAGATATGGATTGATGTCTTTCCTCAGGGCATTAAGATGGAGTGAACGCAAACTGTCTCTGAAGTTTGAACTTGGTTTGCCAATTCCATTTTCTACGATGTCAACTACTAGGCTACGTGCACTTCCAAAACAGCATGAACCAGTAAATTTGAGTTGGTTATCTTGCTGTTGACCAACAATTTTATAGTATCATTCATACCTCTCATGTACGAAGTTTTCATCGCTATTATTTTTATCACGTTTAACATCACGTAAAATTCTATTTTTACCGTCAATATTCAGTATACTTGATATCGCTATTTTGGTAAAAAAAAGATTTCTTTAGTATTTTTATGTGATTTCAATCAATAAGATCTTCCAACAATTTTCTATGTTGTGAACTCTTCTGGAGACGAAGACAAGCGTTAAATACAAAAATATATGGGTACACCTTGTGTTTTATACATGCAGATAAAATCAGTTCGATCTCCACTTGTTACGAAATAAAATGACAATTCTTTTATCAGAGAACGCAAAACGTCGTAAATATTTATCCCCTGCCCTTGTTAGTCTTCATCTTGCTCTGAGTCTAGCGATTCGAATTAAAGATGTTTTTTCCGGAACGAAATAGCAGAAACAAAAATTTCGTGCGGAAAACAAGTCTGCTTGGATATTGGCCACATATCGATTAATTTGTGCACGCATCTCTTTTCAACGCACTTTCTTTTTCTACAATTGTTAAATTCAAAAATGTACTTCCAGCAACAGTTTAATCCATGACCAAGTGGATCGTCGGGGGCCAATGTTGACTACTTTCTCTTACATGGTATTTCTGCAGCTAATGGAATAACTTGGTGGGGCCCATTTTCAATCACAGAAACATGCAGCAGGCTGTCCTGGGTTACATGGTACCAGAAGCATGTCGTGACTAATTGGAAGGAGTAGAATCAGTCTGCCTTGGGGGCTCCACCCTGTGTTTGATTTATAGATGGGTCTGGTTAGTCACTCAACAGAAACCGTCACATCTCATTACTTCTCACACATTTTGTTGGGTGGTGATCACCTGAAAAAGTCTGAATTTGCACAAGAGTGAATGCAGTTGCACAGAGATTAATTTAAGATAAATTCCCATTGCAAATCTAACCCCTGTTAAAAACTTATTCGTTTATCTATTTATTTATTTATCATTCAGAAATAAAAACATTTTTTTCTACGCGTATATAACCAACCTACGAGCCAGACCAGTTTCCTATGTTGGCAGTTTTTTGTGACAGTTTTGTTGACGGTTTCATGTAATAAATAAATAGTTAGAACAAACTGAAGCAGGTATATAAGATAGATCTGAGCAGGAGTAGATAAGATAGATCTGGTCAGGCGTAGATGCATTGATAGATAAATCAGAACAGGTATAGATAGATAGATAGATAGATAGATAGATAGATAGATAGATGTGAAGAGATCAAACAAAATAATGACGATCTATCCTTACCCGAAGCCATCGAAATTAGCTCAGAAATAACCAGAAATAATCCATCGCCCAAGACATTCATATTGTGGAATACTTTGTTCCGTAAGCCGAATCTGTAAGCCTACCCTCCTCATATCAGAAAAAAAAAGCAAAAGGACTTATTTAGTCAGTCATTAATAATCTCCACACCTTGCACTCATTCACTATGTATTTTCCTGTTCGATATATTGGAAGAGAAAACGGCGCCCGGTGCTCGAACGTAAGCGAATATGATTAGACTTGCTATAGTAAGGCAATCTCCTTGACATATCAATAGATATAATAGTTGTCTATTGTGGTCCACATAATTGCATGGCCGATGTCCCAGTCTGCCCCACACCCGACGGCAACATCTCTGGCTCTGACTATGCATTTGATTAGACAAACACTTTACATTAATCAGTCGCCATCATCATTGTCATTATCATCTTCTCTTCCCCATACAAGCTCTCTCTTCCCTCTTTTCCTCTTCCTACTTCTCTCCCCCTCTCTCTCTTTTCCTAATACAGTTTCTTTTTCGCTCTATTCCTCTTTTCTCTTCTTTTCCATCTTCTACTGTCATTTTTTTTTTGATCACATGTCCTCAGTCACCCACTGCGTCCAATTCTTCCATTTATTGAGTGTCTAAATCACTCTCTCGTTCGTTCTCCACTTTCTTTCATCTGTTTCCTAATTAAACCTACTCGGACAGAGCACGTTCCAAAGGTTCAGGTTCAGAAGGGGCCGGGCCTCATAATATGAGGATCAGCCTGCCATAATTGTCATGTGAAATAATAATCCTGCTGGCGTACAAAATTACGGCTTTGAAGTTTTTCAGTTATTTGACTCCAGGGTTATTAATGTAGATATTCTATCCCTACCAAACTTAGATAATTCTAAAGAGCGGAATTCAAAGTATATAATTTATATGATTTATGAAGAAAAATGTAGATTTCTTAGTATTTGATTTATTTTTTATTAGATCTCTCGAGAACCTCTCATCCGGAAAACTTCGAACGCGACTGTACACTATCTTGAGCGCTGACTAATATGTCTGGCTAACTTCGTACAGTGGTTAGTTGTCGAGTAATCGTGATGCCTTCACATACTTTTTTTTAGTAGCAGCTTGATACTATAATCTCGGTTGACTCATTATATAAATCATTACCGATCGTTATTAATTTCTGACCAATATTTCTTCCATCTTAATTTTTAATTGTAACTAATATAAGCGACAACCTACGACAGTAAGTAAACAGCGTTGATCAGAAAACAATAAAGAAACTCTGGATGAGACTCGGACTAGTAAGAAATAAATAATGGAAGACGAAACATTCGGAAAGAAAAGCTCATCCTTCAAGAAGAAGAAATCCTATTAGTCTTAAAAAGAAGGGTTTACAACCAATACATCAACTCAATAGTCACCCGTGGAACTGGGATGGAATCTAAGTAAAAGATTGACCCTCAACCTGAGAACCATGCAACGTGCACATGAGAGCGTCATGCTCAACATCACATGGAAAGATCATAAGACAGCACAGTACATTAGAAAAACAGGTGTCAGAGATATTTGAAAACTCAAATTGCAATGGGCTAATCATACGGTAAAAATGTAAGGCCACTGCTTGACATCACGACTCACAACATGGACCTCTAGAGATCATAAGTGAAACTGTGACCGGCAAAAAATAAGATGGCGTGATGAAGTAGACAAGTTAAAAAATAAATGACCTCGCAACGCCCATGATAGAGCAGTCAGGCGAAACTTGGGGAAGGTTTATGCCCAAAGACAGGCGATTAAAGGATGATGATGATGATGATGATACTAATACTACATTCTTCTTCTTTAAATTCATTCGGCTTCTTCACGTATTATTTTGCTTTTTTCCCTCTTTTTTACGATTTACATTCTCAGCTCCAACTTTTTCACATCCTGCTTCCCCACCTTTTTATTCTTTTTTCATCATCATCATCATCATCATCATCATCATCATCATCATCATCATCATCCCCTTCCTGTTCCTCTGCTTTGTTTCCCTTGTCTTCTTTCTCCTCTCCCTTTCCTTTACCCTTTTGTACTTGACCCTTATCTCGCGCTGGCCTCTCTGTAATGACTGATTTTATTAGTCACTGCCCCGGTCAAAGACTCCTCGGACCACAATTGGCATGACCCTTATATCCAGACCCCACAATACTATACAGCTGACTAATTCTATATTTGTCGACTCTCAATCAGTTATTCAAGATTGAATTATTTTGTTCTTCATTTCGCTTTTCCGTTCACCCTCTTCTCTCCTTTATTATTTCTCTCTTCATTACTCTTTCTTTTTCTATTTCTTCTCATTTATCTCCCCTTTACTCTCTCTTTCCCACTCGTATATCTTTTATTTATTCATTTTTCCTTTGTCTTTTCCTTTATTCCTTTTTTAATAACTGCCTTCTTTATTTATTGATTATAATTTTTTTTCATTCCTTCTCTTTGTCACTCATCTATTTTTACATACACGAGCATCTCTAGTACCGACTGTCGTCACTGACTGATGGACGGACATATTGAAATGAAATTTGCCGATTTTGTTCTTCTAGAGCGACAAGCAGCTCCTTTTTGGTGCTAGATTTTATTCCTTGTTGTTACTAAGGGGATAAGTGGCGCATCTCATATCTGACTTTCAGGCTTGTTTTCATTAGTAACTGACAGCCCAAGCTGTCATCAAAATTGTCAGCATAGGTTTTTTTTCAGTTTTCAAGCTGGTCTGGCTGGCTATGTTTGTATGTATGTATGTATGAATCGCACGCACAGGCCGTACCAATGCAGTCAAAGGGGTGGAAATTTGAATATTTACTCCTTATCATGTCCTGGAAAAAAAAAAGCTATTTTGTTTTTTGGAAATTTCCGTCACAAAGGATTTTTGAACAGTGTTCAATTTACAATGTGGGTTTATGCTAAAATGACCCCTACTTTGTACCATACTGTGATCGTTCTCGTATTTTTTTTTTGAAATTCAGACTTTTTAGCGATTCATCAAAAGGCGAGAGAAGAAACTTATTCATTAATCACGCCTTTTCAATTTTTTAATTGATCACCCCTAACATTGCATGCTGACAGAGAGTTAGTTACATGACAGCTTCTATCGAGTGACCAACTTTTAGCATTATATTTTTTCTTATATTGACTTATGAAAATATCTTTTTTTCTCTCTTTTTGTCCCAATAGAAAATATCATTAACTAGGGGAAGCAACAAAAGCCATCCCCACTTGTGGCCAGCGAGTCATTCAATCAGATCTTGTAGTTCTGATAGGGGGGGGCAGCCCAGACAAAAGGTTCAGGAGGGCCAGGAGGGTTCACAAGGGTTAGTAGCACTCTATCTCCATAAGACTTGCATTATTTAGCTTGGTTTTGAGATCGGTCTCCTCCAGAGACGTTTAACGAGGACCATCATGGGAAGGCTCTCAACATGATCTCTGACAAAAAGAATAATGCACCGTGAACATGGCTAATTAGCCAGATTCACAATAGATTTCATTATTGATGTCATAAGGAAAATTGAAAACAGGAAAAAGAACAATGAAGTAAACAGGGGAAAAACGAAAGGACTCAAATATAAAAAATTGATATAAAGATAAAAGGTAACAGGTCTGGTTAGTCACTCAATAGAAACGATCACGCAACCAACGTTTTTCAGTTGCATATCGTATTAGGGGTGATCAATTAAAAATTGGAAAAAGGGGTAATCAATCTCCTCTCGTCTTTTGTTGGAGAGTGGTCACTAAGATGTTCAAATTGAAAAAAAGTAGGTTTGAACGCAGTTGGACACAAATCAAGGGACTAATTTAGCAGAAGGATACATTATAAATTAGAATCCCACTGAAAACCTATCGGGGGATCCTCCCTAAAACCAACAACCCCCAAAACCAATACGTTTTTCAAGACATAAGGAATATATGCTGAAATTTTCATCCCTCTATCTCTATTGATGAAGCCTGTATGCGTGATACATTCATATATACATAACTAGCAAGCCAACCCGTCAGCCAGCCAAACCAATTTGAAAACTGATAAACTAATGTTGACAGTTTCAGTTGACGGGATCTAATTATCTGAAAGGAGACAATTCTGTGGATCATGTTAAGATTTTCAAACAGGAAGAGGTAAAAACGAGGAACTCATTATTTGTGAGCCCTGTTGCAAAATGATCTTGTTGACCTCTTCCCCCCCCCCCCTCTGTTGTTCTTTTCTAAGTTTCTTTCGTGAGAAAAATACACCAATCGTCCGTCATCATTGAATCACGTGACGATCGATTGTGGCTTGGAGGTTTTCTTTGCGTTGTTATTATGATAGATCAGAACAGACATATGTTTTAGAACGGACTCTGATAGATCGATAGATTGGAAGATCAAAACACACAGATAGAATAGTTAGATGGATTTGACAAGACTGAAATAGATTAGGAAAGACTGAGATACATACCAAGATAGATCATTGCACAGATCAGAATAGAGTCCAAGATAGATCGATCGATAGACCAGAACAAACAGAGAAAGATAGATAGATAGATAGATAGATAGATAGATAGATAAATTCTTCGTCAGTTGCAAAAATTAAGTTATAAAATCGAAACACGCCGAACGAATGTACTTGATTTGTTTCCCGCGCAAAATAGCTTCTGTGATTAGCAAACACGACATGTTTTTTGAGAGAAAAATTGTCTGTAAACAACATTCAGAGTTTGTTTACTGTCATTATTCAGAGCGGACATTGCTTATCTGAGAGAAACAGGGAAAGAGGATGAGAATTAGAGAACAAAGAAGTAAAAAAAAAAAAAGAGAGAGAGAATGAGGGAGATGAGGAGAAAGAAATGTTTCTACAAATTTGAGAATTGGGAAGAGAAAGCGGAAACAAAAAAACGTGATAGAGAAAGACATATAGAGAATGAAAGAGAAAGAGAAAGAGAGAGGGAGGGAGGGAGGAATTGTTCGGAAGAATGAAAAAAGTTTCCACTTTCAACACCGAATATAAGCCCTTCTCGTTGATTTTCTCTTGGTTTGATTCCTTTTAAACAATTAACTATATTTAATGAAATTTTAAGAAATCAACAGCATCTACTGTAGTATTAGCAGTTGTGTTGTTGATTTGAACACGTAGACATAGTTGCGTAATCTCCCACTCTCTTTTTATTTGCTTTAGCGCGACAGAAACCAAACACCAAACAAGCAAAAGAGTGACGTACGCATCTCCATTGTAAGATTTATGGATATTTTTTTTTTACAAATGAATATTCTTCCGCAGCTAAAGTTATTGTGACAGTGATCATTACAGTCATTTTTTAAAGAAGACCTACCGCAATATGGATTATGACAGTTCACTGGCAACAACACATAAATTAATACAAATGTTTGAAACGCTCTTAGGGTTGACAGCAGGCTCTCTCAACTTTCTGAAGCACCTTTTTGATTATTCTTGATACTTACCACACCTTTTGTGCAATTTTTGCCCCCTGTTGGTGATATTGCCCCCGTTACGAATGACTATCCCACTTTATCTTAGGCCTTTAGTCAAATAAATACTTACATCAAGTAGCTTGATTGTACATCTTTCAAAAGGAACATTGCATTCCATTTGTATGTGACAATCCCTCACTTCTATCCCTACCTCAACCAAACTCGACCCCCGGGGACAGCATTGTCTACACTGAGAATGACTGGTCTACACATTTTGCAAAAACATCAGCGAACTGAATGAGATGAGTTTCGAATACGAGCCTGGGCAAAGTGTCTATTGAAGCCCCTGGACTAAAACTGGCTCATATTTCTTGAATGACTGTGTTGCAAAATGGTCATGTCTTAAAGAGCCACATTTGCCAACCATTTTTAGAATCGATATCATCTATCGATCAATCGAGAAGGTATCAGGTCCTTGCTATGTTACTACCAAGTCTTTGCACAATATCATTTCTCGTAACAGCAGGTATTGCTTATCAAAGAAAATATCCGACATGAAAAGTAATAATAGACAAGACAAGAAATCTTGAGAGTAAATTGGATGCTACTATTTTAGGTTCGATTAATGCATTAGACATTCGAAAATATCTTCATCTGAATTTTGCTTTTTTTTTCAACATATCAAAGAAACATGTTGCTCAATACGGAAGCAATCATTTAAAGAAAAATAATAATATAATTCTACTATGTGACTATTCGAATAATGTTCGTTCATGGAACAGTTAGCAAGAGATGTGGACCAAGACGATAAATACAGAACCAAAAAAATCAAGTGAACTTGTGAAGTTTCTGAAATGAAAACCTACTGACCTGATCTACATATTTAAGTTTTATACTAAGTGAACTATTTACTTTCAAGGCATGGGTGCTTTCAATCACAAATGATAACATTTTGAAAGAGAAAACAACATTTTCTTATCACTTGAATGAAATGAACGAATTCCTCACGAAAGAAAACATAGTATAGACTTTAAAGATTACTTCACATGTGGAGAAACCTCAGTCCAAGTTTGAGTTAACTTTATTTCTTTTCGTAATAGAAGAAGAGCAATCCTCACCGAATTTAAGTGTCTAAACTCTGAAACGTTTACCTATCATGATCAAATTATTTCCCTTCTGTGACTTGAAATCACAATCAAGTGATTATTAGGCAACTGTCTTAGCAACTGAGCTAAAATGACAAGTGTCATTTACCTGCAAATCTATTTATTATACATATAATACAAAAGTTACAGTAAGCATCTTCAGTAAGAATAGAAACAGAAGTGAAGTTTTAATCTACAGCAGCCAGGCGTGTTTTTGTATATATTGTCTTGTGTTTTTATAAATGATTGTGTTACAAAAATCCATCTCATAATCTATTTCCAATATTGCCAAAACATATAATAAAATTCTTCTTCCAAGAGAACTTTCCAAAATGGTCGTTTTTTTTTAAATGCATAGTACCAAGCAGGTTAACACCTTAATGAAAATGTAGATTAAATTCTGATGTTGCGAGAAGCATTTCTCCCCGTCCATTTCAGTCAAGCAAAACACGTTGTTAGCTCATTCATGTCAGAAGTGAATTGTTTTTACCCTCATCTTAATTTTTTTGTTGTTTTTAAACAACTTTTAGGTCATGGTTTCTATGGCAACAAATCACAGCACGATCGGAAATAAAGTGTGAACCTTCGGTGGGAATCGAACTCACACTCTCATTACTAGACGGGTTAAGATGGAAGATAGTATAAACAACAAAATGGTAAATATTCAATCAAAATATGACTCATGACGTAATGAACCAAAATGGATATTTAAATCACTGTTAAATTGGCTTTAAATGATACGAAATATAATAGAATTGAAGTAAATCTTAAACGTTTAATTACTTTCAATACCGCATTAAATTTTGAACATATCCATTGAACTGTTATATTAGTATATACTTTTGTTTTTAGTATTCAAAAGTGACGACGCCAGGCTTTTGTACCGGTCCAGGCAAGGTTCGACCAGGAAACCATGAGAAAGGGGCAAATCTTTTTTTTTATATAAATTAAGCAAGGCTCGGGCAAGGCGTGGGTTGGCAGTGGCATTGAATGGGTTTCAAAACGAGTAAACTTTAAAATATGTCAACATTAATTAAACAAGTTATTTAAATAGTAAACTACGAGCATTTGTCTAAAAAGCACATGAGTTAAAATAATTTTGAAGGACACTGTAGGAGGGTGGTGATAGATTTTTCCCCCGGTGGAAAGAGCAGGGGACTATCGTTCGCTCAGGGTGTTTGTCATCATCGATGTCTCCTTTTTCTCAATTGGACAACTTCCTTATTCCTTAATATATTTCAATGAAATTTTGCATGTAGACCCGTGGAGAGATACTATGTAGAGTGGTGAGTTATGGCCGATCTGATTATTTATTCTATAAGCAAAAACGTTGACAGTCCCTATAAGCAACTGATTGCCTCTCTGGAAGTTAAGCATATCATATTATATCGGTTGTGAGAGACCAACACTCTCTGGTCCATCTCTGTCTCTGTCTCTCTGTCTTTCACACTCTCCCCATTTCTCTATTTCTCTCTATTTCAACCGAGACCTTCATACTTTTTTTTTAAAATACGTCATTTACTCCCTAATGCTTGTGTAATTCATATGTCGATATTCCCAACTGAAAGCATTTGTAAAAAAATACTCCATGCAGGGATTTTGAGCAGAGAAGTTCATTTTTAACCTGGGATAATAGAAATAATTGTTCTCGAAAAAAAAAATGTATGGGTGTCCGCTTCCATTTTTTTTTTTTTAGCAATGTGGGGGTTAACTTTCCTGACCTTGGTGAGAGGCCCTGAGGTGGGAGTCAATATCCTGTTTGCCTTTGTAAGCCAGATATATAATATGACTGAGGACAAAGGAAAATAAAATTGGGAAGAAAAAAGCAAAACAGCCAAAACAAAACGTAGCTCCATTTTGCTTTTAATGAAAATCTACAGCGCCATTTTGTTATTATGATATTTATGTTTTCTTGGAGCGTCCGGCTTTCATACGGAGCTTTTGCTTTCGGTCGAATTTGTAATTTTGTTTAGAAGCTGCTTTTCGACAGTCAAGGAAACGACAGTAGTTGAATTATGAGCCATTTGGCCTCTCGTAATTCTCTGGCTATTTTCTTTCTTTCTTTTATTACTTCTTCCTTTCTTTCTTCTCTCTCTTTTCTTTTTCCGTTTTTTTCTTTCCAATTACTAGTCATTTTTCTCTTGTTTTTCTATCCTTCTTTCCCTAGTTTTCTTTCTTTCTTTTCTTTTTTTTCTTTTCTTGCTTCTTTTTCTTCTTTTTTTCTTTCTTACTTCAACATTTCTATACACTTTCACTTATCATTTCTGCATTGCCCCCCCTCCTTATTCCGCCCGTGGGTGATGCCGAAAGAATCAATAATTCCCTCCCCGATGAGTCACGTGACACACATGGTTTTGTCAGAAAGTCATCCTTCAACCTCCAACTGACACAACGAGAGTAAAGAAAACATAAATATCTGAGTAGACGTACACTCATAAAGAAATACACGTTTTCAGACGATGGGAATTATCAGTCCCCTATTTATGACGTCGTTCCTCTTTGGGATTTAAACCAGGGTGTGTTTTGAGTTATTGTGAGAATATTTGCGTAACGTGATTATGGCTCTTTTTTTCTCATCCTATCGTAGCACAACAGTGTGTGAATCCGATTAAGTAGCAACTGGACGCAGATGAAGGGTTTTCCAATGAGTATTTTGGCAATGATGGAATTAATATCATTTTTTTGGCTCCGCTCCCCGATGACAACCATTATTAATTGCCTGGATTTAGTAAATTTCATTTTTTAATCTATGTAATGAACAGGAGGTATGAGTGGCGTAACGACAAAATAGACAAGCTAAGTTCAAACCTTGGTTGAGGCTGTTTACGTTCACTTCGCGCTGATACCTTTTTGAAAAGCATGATTCCATAGATAAAATATAGACTGGGCTTTTCTCATGGGTAAAATAGCAGAATAGACTGGGAAAGGCGACCAGTCTGATGCCAAACAAGGGAGCCCCCTGAAGTTGGCTGGGTGACGTCTTTCCGGCAGCCCCTGCAGTCGAGCGAGCGTATTACATCCTGCTCTCCTTTGGACTACATCAATAAGACCGAAAAATGGATTATGCTTACTGGAGGAGCTTCATATGCTTTGCCTAAGCTTTTGCCCGTCAATGTCATTTTATTGTCTATCAAGACAGAAGGAATCCTTTTATACAGTAAACAGTGTAACTTTTTTTTTCTTTGTTTCTCTGTCTGTATCAATGGACTCTTCCACTTAAAGTTAACAGTTTTAATGATAAAACCATACCCTACCCAACATTTAAAACAATGGAATCTCCCTCTTGGACCAGTTAAGTCACTTCAGATGAAATTATTAAGACGTAAACATTTAGTTATGCCAGTAACAGTTCGAAGTACGGAACTACCAAGTCATAAAAAATCATATTGAAGAAATTCAAATATATCCGTGAATGTTTTCCTGTGGTAACAACTATCCCCACAATATATTTAAAGGATTATGTATGAAAACGCATACGCTCACACAGGCACACATTTTGTCTGAACACACAGGGTGTTGCAAGAGTAATGTCTGACTTCTATCAGAAAGAAATCTTATTGAAGCAACAGACAACCTGCAGATCTAATAACCGGAGATATATGCATTGCGTTACACGTAAGGCTCAATGTGACTGCCGTCCACTTCGATGCCTTTATTCAGAGGACAAGATAGTACCAACATCAATGGAGGCAACATTCCTTTCTATTCTGGTTTCCAATTCTTGTATGCTGGTTCGATTTATACCATGAACCATTTTCCTTACGACTTCCCACAGAAAGAAACTGAGTCGAGTCTGATGATTTCATAGCACCATGCCGTCCAAGCCACGACCTTCCAAATTATTATTGTACCTATCTCGCACAATATGACTGTAATTTGGGGAAAAATCGGACGTTACTTTTTGGTCAGCCAGTAAATGTTTCAAGTTCAAATGTTTATTTTATCGCTGCTACTAATGATCAACTATGAATATATCTAGCGTCTACAACACCTTATATACACACACACACACACACACACACATATATATATATATATATATATATATATATATATATATATATATATATATGTGTGTGTGTGTGTGTATAAGGTGTTGTAGACGCTAGATATACATATATATATATATATATATATATATATATATTAGATTTATATTTTGCATCCTGGTAGAAATATTCAAGATCTGTTCATATATGAAAAACATGAAATATTTTTGACATGAAGATTAATCATGATTATTAATAAGTCTGGTTAGTCACTGAATAGGAACCGTCATGCAGTATTGGGATGACCAATTAAAAATTCAGTATTGGAATTGTGGTCAAGAAGTGGAAGTGTTGTTCTATTGAGAGTAAATTGTTGTAGTTGGTGAAGGTATTAATATGTTTAAGGTGGATGTAGTCTTGACTATTTCATGATTGCAGAATTTGATTATTTTAAAGGTGTTTTTCTGTGAAATAGTTTTGTAGCAAATGTGATGTTGCTGCTTATCATATCTTTGTTGTCCTTTGTTCTACTCATGCACACATACACACACATATATAAATTGAAGGATTGGATGGGGTTTATCCAACACAATGTTAATACAGAAGACAATAGAGGAGACAAGATTTAAGAAGAAAATCTGCGACGTTTCCTCATCTCACGTTTTGAAATCAGGCAGATCTGAAACGTCCCAAACACATCTTTTTGATAAAAGATAATGGTGCTCTCTCTCTCTCTCTCTCTCTCTCTCTCTCTCTCTCTCTCTCTCTATATATATATATATATATATATATATATATATATATATATATATATATATATATAAGTCATAAAAGAAAATTTATCCTGTTTGTTTACATATTGATCTCATTGGTTGAATTACTTTCCAATTATGACATAACAATAAAGATTACGTCGTGGAAACTCTAAAGACTTTCAGTCCGATCACCTTTCAAAACAGCTTGAGTAGAGTTGAGACTTAAAAAAACATGAAAGCAACCAACTTGTATTATCAAAAAAATCAAACAAACAAACAAACAAAAAAACCGAACTTCGTGCTCCACAGTGTCGATCCATGCAAGTAACCCCCGTCATTTCGGACGTGTATATTGTAATCTATATTTATAGTGCACATGACTTCATCCTGTAAAGAAAAGAATTTGGCCACACCTTGAGCTTTCCTCGCTTATGTTTAGCCAACAAATCACTCGGTCCAAACTGCTGCCATTTTCACTGTCCATTAGGTGTGATTGTGAAGGGCGTGGTCGGCAGGGGTGTCCCGGTAGAATGTACAGCAATTAACGGATTAACAGGCAGTGAAAATGAGACAGAATAGAATGGGGTGGGAGGAAGATTTGTGGGTCGTAATTTCTATTCTGTATTGATCTGAAGGGAGTTGCCCGTTTTGAATACGGGATTCTTTATGGCCTTCCGTAGCTGCTCATCAGGTATTCAGATGAGCACACCAGAAGGAGAGGGGAGGGAAATATGGAGAAGAAGAAGAAGAAGAAGAAGAAGAAGAAGAAGAAGAAGAAGAAGAAGAAGAAGAAGAAGAAGAAGAAGAAGAAGAAGAAGAAGAAAAAAAGAAATAGCAAGAGGGAGAAAAAAGATAAAGGGGGTAATTGAGAAAGTGAAAAGAAGAGAAAGACGCAGGAGAAATCAGGGAAGGGAAAAGAAAAAGGTGGGCAGGAGATGGATAAAAAAAGAGAAAATGAAGAATAATTGATAAAAGGATCGAATGAAGAAGAAACGAAAGAAGGAATAAAAACGGATGAAGAAGAAATGAAGGAAGAAAATAGGATAGAAAGATGAAGAAATAAAAGAAAAAGAAAGAAAGGATGAGGAAGAAATGGAGGAATAAAGAGGAAAGGAAAATAAAAACAATAGAAATAGAAAGAAAGGATGAAAATTGAAGAAAGAAAATGGGAAAGAAAGATTAGGGAAGAAAAGAGAGAGAGATAAAGAAATAAAGGAAGAAAAAAGGAAAAAAGATAAAGAAACAAAATAATAAGCGACAAAGATGAAGAAGAAATAAGGGAAAGAGAAAAAAATCGAAAAATGAAGGAGAAACAAAGAAGAAGAAGAAGAAAAAGAAGAAGAAGAAGAAGAAGAAAAAGAAGAAGAAGAAGAAGAAGAAGAAGAAGAAGAAGGGGGAGGAGAAGGGAAAACAAAAAATATGAGGAAATGAGAGAAAAGGAGGGAAGGAAAAAATTCAAAAAGGGGAAAAAATGTCAAGGAAGAGGGAGGAACAAAGGAGAAAAAAGAAAGATGAAAGAAAAGCAAAAGATAAGAAGAGAATAAAGAAGGAGAAATGAATAAACAAATTTGAAAGTTGAATGAAAGAAAGAGATGAACAAAATAGGAGGAAGAAAAAAAAGAGAAAGTGATGAAAAAAATGATTGGGGGATAAGACGCGTAATAAAACCCCGCCATGGACAGTGATTAACAATCTAACTCTGTGGACAATTCCCATTGTAATGAGTTCGATCCTTACTTTTGTTCTTGTGAGCTTAGAAAAGGTTCGTATCGTGGCCGAGATAACTGCATGTATCCTACTGGTGTCAAAATCAGTATCCTGATAAAAAGTCAGGATTTCAAGTAGTGATTTTCAAGGCAAGTGGGCTTTCTCCACTCGGAAGATTGGCTCAAGACAATCAATTGTTGATCTTGGGTTAAGCAAACTTGTTCATACGAAGCTGTGAAAGATACTTGATTTGAATAAGCCGTAATTAAACAATACAGCAGACTCTGTTCAAAAATTGCAACGCTGTGTTTACATTTTTGACTGTATTTGTTTACATTTGTGTCTCTAATAAAACTATTTGTTTCCAATCGATTTTTCAAGCTAATCAAGCTTCCAAGTGAAAAAATCTAAAAAAAAAATGATCGTATCAAAATGCAATATATATATATATATATATATATATATATATATTGCATTTTGATACGATCATTTATATATATATATATATATATATATATACATATACATATATATATATATATATATATATATATATATATATATATATATATATATATATATATATATATATATATATATATATAAAATCTCACACACACACACACATACATACATATACATATATATATATGTCTTGCATTATCTGTTTTTTTTCTTTCTTTTTTAAAATCTCAAATCTTGGATCTGGATTAAAGGAATAATACAACATAGTGCGGCCTAAAAGAGAAAAACTATGTTATTTCCTTGTCCTCTCTGTATATCGTATTTTTTCATCTTTACCAACGTTGTGTTCTGGTAAAAACGAATGCTATCTATGTTTCTTTAACGCTTTTCTTTTCAGATCACTTAATCCCTTACAGAGGCTGTTAACCAATTTGAAAATTGGTCTTAACATGGAATTTTCCACACTCGCTGCAGTTGAAAACGAATAAAAACAGACTTGGCTGTGCTGGGGTCAGACATCCTTGTTTCAAAACTTCACGTGTTTCATTTCGACTCCTGTATTAAGAGATCCTGTAAATAGGAATTACAAATTTTAGCAAAACAAGTCAGCCTGACTTATGGTTTATAGGTGGGAGTGGATTCGTCATGAGTTGTTGTGTACGTCACTGTGTCACTGTTATTTGTGCATGGCGTCATTGGTTTTTGGTCTGGCCATTTTCATTGAAATTACAAATGAAAATAAAGTCGAAGCACAAAAGCAGGAGTCTCACAGTAAGAATTAAAAAAAAAGAATCATTATCGAGGGACAGAATTTATGGATAAAATGGAAAGAATATAAGAATATCAAATTTGGTGATGTTAAATTTCCAGGATATATAATGACAAATTTAATTAGTAACTCAATAGAAACCGTCACATGAACGATGTATTTGGGGAGCATGTCATGTTGGAGTGATCAGTTAAAAAATTGGATAAAGGGGTGATCAAGGAATAAATTACTTCTCTTGCCCTTTGTTGGGTGGTGATCAGTGGAGAAATTCCGAATTTTCAAAAACCTTTCCAGGGGTGGAATTTTCAAAAACCTATTTAGGGGTAGAATTTCAAAAAAACAAAAACTTTATTTGTAGACATAAGAAGTTAACGTTGGTGCATCGGTGCAAGCTGTACGCACAATACATACGTGCATTGCCAGTCAGCAGATCTAGCTTTAAAACTGAAGAAACCTATGTTGACGGTTTCGGAGACAGTTTTGGTTGACGGTTTCTGATAAAATTGAATGATTGTATACTGCACACTTCAGTCAATTTGCAACATGTATGAAAATTAATACATACACAATACCAATACAAATACATTATAATTGTACCATGTATTGGCACTTAGTGACATTTTACCAACTTTGGATGGTAGTTACTAAATGATATACACAGCACTGATCTAGTCCATTATATATTTTGAATGATTGCTGGTTCAATCTGTTTGCATGTAATGTCAAAATGATATCGTATAGCGTTGTTTCGTTTAGATCAGCCTTTTTGGAATTAATGTAAAGCGTTAACTGATGTATTACTGTAGAAATCATAAAATGAAGGATGCAATAAAATTGGTCAATAAATAAGGATGCTTGGAATTGAGAAGTGCAAAAGCCTTTTGAATGTAGCGTACTAAATCAGATTGGATCATTAAAAAAAAAGTTCTTCTTGACAAAACTCAGTCTGCCTGCGCCAGCGGCATTCAATTTTGAATTATTTCCTGTCCACCAATTTAATATAATGGAGGACGTAAAGAGAAAACGTACACAAAAATAAAAAATAAAAAGAAAAAAGAAAACAATAAACCGATCGTAATGTTTAAAACGTCCGTTAAACTATCGTGTTTTATCGGCGCCATTTTGTAATATTAAAAAATCGTCCACATGATAATTCCAAAACGGTTAAAGACTATGATTCAGTGCAAATATCTAAACTGATTTACAATTTGATTCAAATTTGTCCCTTTTTTTTATATTCATTTGGTAATTTCTGTTTATATTTCAGACATTTGTTGAACTCAGTTGAAAGTGTGAGTTTTTTGAAACAAATGTTTTAGCGTAAAGTTAAAACAGATCTTGTCAGTCATTAAGTTTCAAAACTGCATCTATTTCATCTTTAATGTGTACTACGAGGTGTCAAAACTTGAAGGATTAAAGAAAACCCTGAAACAAAACATATGAACTAAACTTCCTGAGATGGTTGTGGAGGTGTGGAGCGGCCGAGAGAATAACAGTACAGAAGATGGACTCGGTAAGTTCAAACTCCAGCTGAGACAGTTTGTGATCAGTTCAGAGTAATATCGTAGCTATAGGTAAACAGCTCAGGATGAAGTGAGTGATACCACCTCGGATGCTTGTCGCTTGTGAGTTTACTTCACTAACGGACTTAATATGTAGTAATGTGATATGCAGAGCTCAAGCAGGGACGTCTGAAGCCATAGCCAGCGGAAGGGAATTTATTTTCATTCTCTTGGGGATGATATGAATTAGCATCCAAGCTCTTTTACTGAATAATTTGAATCCATTATTTCAGAAACTTACAATGGATTATCTTGCAATGGACAAGGATTTCAATGTCGTAATTATTGCTATGCACCACCTGCTGCAGTTAATTGGTCAACTAAAAAAACAATGACAGGAGTATGGTTTATCACTCTACCAGAGCAGCTTTGTGAGTTAATTAAGGCAAAATATCTTGGAAAAATTGCATAAAATTCTTAAAAAATAGAATGCACCTACTCAAAAATGAATCCCTGTGCACGGATATAGCTTTGAATTTAGGTTATTCATTGAGTTTCATGAGAGAACATAAAAAAAACTACTTGACATTATTTTTTATCACCGATGAGTTCTATATTTTCTGTTTGATTTGAGAAATATTTCATCGTTGTAAATGTGGGTCATGCAGAGAACTGTTGGAATCTTTATCTTCCATTCACTTTAGTCAGACGTAGATAAATAGATTGATAGACGTACAAAGAAAAGATTGGTAGAGAGTTCCAACATATTAGATGGGAATAAGTTAAGAGGGATA
The DNA here is from genome assembly GCA_963457665.1 of Thysanoteuthis rhombus. NCBI lineage: Eukaryota > Metazoa > Mollusca > Cephalopoda > Oegopsida > Thysanoteuthidae > Thysanoteuthis > Thysanoteuthis major. The sequence goes on along the minus strand of OY735237.1, from coordinate 41,627,103 downwards.
AACTGACTGACAGACCAACAAAAAGTTAATTGAGAGATAGGCAATCAGAAATATTCAATTGGATCGGATGATAGGCCAATATTGAGAGGGCCTAACCTCTTGGCTGAGGCGAATATCGTATTTTCTGTGTCAATTTCAGAAATTACTGTATTTTCTTGATATATTGATAGCAGCCCAGAACAGTAGGGGGCAGGTGTGCAAATTTCCTAGGGCCTACAATACTGAAGAGTCGACTCTCACTGGTAGAAGAAAATAGCATCGTATGTTCTGTCTTTTTATAGAACGCTGCCATTTTGCAGATGAGATAAGTCCCAAGAAAATAGACAATTTGGAAGCTTTTTCTAATCTGGGAACAATTACAGGTGGAGCTCCTACTTAGTCCATTCCTACTTTAGAATAGGATTCTTCAAAAGTAGGAGCAATCGAAGTAGAAGCAACTATACCTATATCAAAAGCAAATGTATTTAGCCCTGAGTAGAAGAATACTCTAATACTGTCTTGTGATCTCTCCATGTTAGAGAAAATACAGGAGTTGGAAACATCGTAGAATCCATTAGAAAACTGAAATGACATGTGCTGGCCATATTGCAAGAATTAGAGACAACATCTGGACATCATGACTAACAATGTGGGTACCAAAAGATCATATGCGAAACTGTGGCTGGCAAAAATAAGATGGCATGACGAACTAGACAAGCTTAGAGAGTATTGCCTCCCATGATAGAGGGGCCAGGCAAATCTCGGCGAAAGTGTATGTCCAATGACGGACAATAAAAAGCTGCTGCTGCTGCTGATCACAATTCTTAATGAATAGTTTGAAATGGAGCTTATATACCAATGTAGCCGAGGCCTGTGCGCCTGATTTGTACGGATAGATTAATTGATGAGGAGGAATGCAATGCATTTTCGTTATATTCACGTCCGGTTTCCATTCATTGCTGTAAATGATTATAGAAATATCCCCAGAATTGTATTCTTAGTAGTCATCAGTTTGATTGTCTGTGGTTGAAGCTCTAACATTTCTCATTACTACTCGACCTTGATAAACAAAAGGAAAGCGCAACTCATGTATCTCATGCGCGTCGAGATAATAGAAATGTAGCGGGAAAAATGGACGAGAAATACAACAAAACAAAGACATTCATGACGTCAATATAATCCTTATTTTGTAGTCATTTAATGGACGAGAAATTCCTAATTTGTTTTTAACACAAATATTAGACGTTGAATTGTTGTTTTTTCATCAATAGAAGTTCTACCTTTTGGGGTGGGCGGCCAAATGGTTAAAACACGGAGAATGGACACAGGGAGCCGAGTTCAAACTCTAGCCTAGACAGTTCGTGTTTATTTTGTACCAATGCCCTTAGAAAAGGTTTGAATTCATCTTTGCACCGGATATGGATAAAATAGCGCAGGGTGAAGTGAGTGACAGCATCTCGGGTGCTTGTCTCATCTAATTCTTTTTCACATATCGCAAACCGACCAAGAAAGTAGTAATATATCTTTATAATCTTAGAAAGCAATTGTAATCTGACCTTAGAATTTAACTCTAATTAAAACATTATCAAACAACTGCCATAAGCGAAACCATTCTTATTGAGAGCTTTTAATTCCTTGAGAGAGAATGCTTGTCATAAAATTCGGAATTGGAAACCTGGTCATACCCAAAAGGTGTCTTTCTGTTACGATTGATAATGGAACGATACTGAAGCCTGAGTGAGCAAAGGATGTCCAGTTTATAAAATTATATTCTCCACCTCACTGATCTGGTCCAAAAAAAAAGCGGGGCGATGTGTTTGTCATCAACTTGGCTACTTGAGCAGCCGGAAGGAAGTCAAAGTTAGCATCCAACCGTCTTAATGGGTTTGCAGTCCTTGATTTTGAGCCAGAATTGGTTGTCTTTGACTGCTTATCAGAGAGCACAGTCTATACTACTATTTATCTATAACTGGGAGGAGGAGAAATGGATTCATACTTTTCCCAAAAGCATTAATGCAAAGTGAACGTAGACAACCTCAACTTCGTATTTGGACTCTGCTGGACGATTCCATTTTCTGTTATTCTCTTTCTGGTCACATCTACTGGAGTGAAATGTATCTTTGAACAGGAATAGCATGACCGGACGTTATAAGCAGACCCTAAGTCATTGATCGTCTTTGTCAATGTGATCCTATGAGTTGACCAGCCAACTTCATCCGAAATAATCACCTTATGGTGAGCGCTTCGTACGCTTCATGTGTCCTCTGTGTTGTTACTCATACCAAAAGACGATACGTGAGAATGAAGGCTGGTAGGATTAGATGTGCTGCAGGTATCCGATTTGTTATTTATTGCATCAGAACGTTAAGTGCACGTTGTTGAGACGGTTAAACCTGAATTATGTATAAGCAGTCAGTCCAAGCCATTCCTAATTCATCCTTCTTTGTATTCAGCAAACCATCTTTCAGTTCATAAAACAAAACATTTTCTTTGGAATAGGAGCTGTGTTCCTGAGGGAAAATCCGTAAACCTAGGAGATACTTTTTAATTCGATGCCATAGGTAAGCAAGTAATCGCAGTTATTGTGCAAGAAAAGCAAATAAACAAACACACTCACATATACAATAAATAAACAAAACACACACGCATAATAGAGTTCGCAAATAGATTTGCAACAACAGATGTAAACGTAAAAATGGGAGATATATGTATAAAACTGGAAATCACACACACAGCGCCCTGGTAACGCCAGATGCAAACAAAAAGCAAATAAAAATAAAATATTTGAAAAACAAGCGAGAGAACAATGAATGAGGAAATATTGAGTTACTTCACTTAAAATTCAAATTTAGCTTTTTTAATGTTTGTGTTAAACCTTGTTTCCTGTAGAATAATGAAACATGCCTCCAATAAATATCTAATTGATGGATGTAGTCCTAATTTTAATAATTTCTTTCGTAACCCATGACCCATTCTTCCACAAAATTCCATCAAAATTCATTCAGAACTTTTGGAGATATTGAATTGATAAACAGAAAAACATGATTGAATACATATACTTCCACCTTTTAGGCAGAGGTGAATCATGTCGACGATCAAGTTCACGAGTTTATTTTACATGGCTGTGCTTTTCTCTGTCTACGGTAGCGAGCGACTTAGTAAGATTATTAATACAACGCTGGGAGGTGACCTCTTGAAATATATGCAAGCAACAGCCGGTAAATCATAAAAAGAGAGATAACACGTACAATGACTGTATAGCGACAGTATATACATTGGAACGTTTAATTGAGAGTTTTGTTCGTTGATTCGTTGTATTTATATAGAGGATATTTTATTTGAAGTTTGCTCTGGGTTGTCAGACGATCTTTTTGATACACAGATAATCCTTGTGGATCCGAAACATTGGCTGAAGACTGTCTATAGAGGTAGCCATATTCCTTTATCAGTTACGATGTTCTCTCATGGCTATTAACTAATATGGGGGATATTAAAAGCTTATTTTCTCTTGAAAGATCCATAGTGTGATAAAAATATTTATCATCAATTATTCATGACAGATAATTTCATCCAGGCGATATCACTGTGCAGAATCTTAGTTCTGTATTTCTCTTGAGGACTTGTTTCAAAAATTGCCATGAATTATTCCTTATAATTTCTCCAGTAGAACTATCGATCAAATGATGGCCGTCCATTTTTACTTAAATTGATCTTTTCTTCTGAACATCTGCATGATTAAGAGATAACAATTGGCAATTTGAAATTAACTAAAGTTCAAGCCGTCTGTAACCTTTCTCTCTCACCCACTGATCCACATCGCTGTTTTCATAGAAATTTTCTTTCTCAAGTAGTTTCAATCCATTAGACCTTTATATCTTTCTGAAATTTGTCAGTTTTGAGATTTTTTATGTTTCAGAAGGGGATTCTATTTACAATTGAATTATTCTGCTAAACTGGCCCTTACTTTCCATCCTTGATTTTTCTATCATGTTTGACAAATTTCTGGGATATACGAAGGTCTAATGTTGTGGTTTCGAAAGTGCAGTCGGTCAAATAATGCTGGTTGTCCGTAGTAGTGTCCCTAACACTGACAGAGAAGCAGCATCACCCATCGCACAGCAATTAAAAACATGATTTATTGTATACAGGCCGTGTACAATACTTTATAATTCTAATAAATGTATTCCATTTAAATAAATATGATTCTTAAAGGTTAAAAATTCTTTTCTTTTTTTTCTTTTATTTATTCATTTTTTAAAAATTATAGTTCATTAATTACTATAAGAACTGAATGCTGAAAATTCTTTTTTTGTAAAAAAATAGTCCTTGAATTTTCAAAGTTTTGAAACCACTGGTCTAATGAATTGAAAGTACAAAACATTACTAACGAAATACAAAAAAATATTGAAGGAAATGATTTTCTCTAGGAGAAGAGCTATGTAAACTAAATCGAATCCTAATCAAATGTTGTAGCAAGAAGCGAGACAATTATGTGATTTCAGCACCGACACTATTCTGACTTCCATACATATCGCCATTAAGTTCAAACTTCTAAGCCGTCACAATTCTTTCACATCCGATGTGAATTAGCTATGTAACGTCAGTATGACACAACCCAACCAAGTGATCATACCTTTTTTGTTTGAGATACCTTAACAGAACGGTTAGTAGCATAGTTGGTGTTTTAATCAAAGAGAGAAGTTTTTATTTTCGCGGGACACATTCAATTCTTCACGAGTGAAACTAATCAATGTTGTCCACCAAGAACAAATTATAAAAAGGGCCACAGGAGAATAACTAGGGATTGGGGCCACTACACAATTTTGTGAGATTTGATGGAAAAGGAAAATCTGCATTTGTATACATGCACTATTTCTAGGTGAAAAACTGACCCAAAGGCTGAGTTACCACATTATTGTCTACTCTATTTTGATTGAAACATTTAATGGTTTCGAATAAACAATTTTCTGTCCTTAATTTGTTGTAAAGAAATTGAAAATTATCATGAACTTTTTTAACATTATTTCTTTCATCTTGATTTCAATAAATTTCCAATAGTCCAGCTAGAACTTATTTGAATCATTTTTTCGGGCCCGATGCGATTGGAAATTGCTTTATTTTCCATTTTAGAGTTTTTAACGGTATTGAGATAACAAAAATTGCGCTCTGATGTTCTGTTTTTGCTCTGTTATGGTAACAAAGCTATAAGTTTACAGATGTCGAGCCAATATGATATCGATGCTGTCGATAACTCAGCTGAGATGATTCAGATTTTAGAAGTACTCGAGTAAATGCTGGTGCAGAATTACTCCGTAATATAAAACCAGCATTTATCAATTCGTGGTAACGAACACAGACAGCTGGAGACTCATGATAACCTTCGAACGTCTCAGCTTCACGTCAATTATAAATCATCAGCAAAAATCGTCAAAATAGATTTCTCCAGTTTTTAAGTTGGTCAGTCTATCTGTACATCTATGTCTCAGCGTACAAAGGAGTTTGATAGCTGAAATTTCCAACATTGCCAGCTTATTATGTCTAGAATTTTTTAAAGATTTCTACCCCACACGAGTAAGTTTATGCTGAATCGGTACCTTACTTTTTGTCCGGTAACATTCACTCGTGTTTTCTTTTTATTTCAAAATATTTAGTGATCATCGATCAACAAAATGAGAGATAAGTTATTCATTCAATGATCACCCCTTTTAAAAAATTTTTAGTTGATCACCCCCGACATGACATGCCTTCCAAAATATATTGCTCAAGTAGAGTTTTCTATTGAGTGACTGGCCAGGCCCGGTTCTCTTACTTTGAAACTTTCCTCGCGGGTAACTCGTTCCTCAAATGGTTAGTACAATATTTGTGAATCTATGATGTACGCAAGGCATCACAACACTATCTGTATTCCTCCCTTGTCTTTCACAAATTCAAAGACCTAAAATGATGACATAATGATAAGATTAAAGACGCATTTAATCGCACATTTAGTTTCATTCATACAAAACCCACTTCAATAATGATCGTATATAGTGCCATCTGTATCCCGTATTTATTCAAGTGATTAGAGATTATTTCTTTTGATGAAGATCGATGGAGATTGGACGTGACCTTGAGTGATCGGAGTCCAACCATCCAATCCACTTGCAGTGATCTTAATGACTGGGGAGATGGCTGGGCACGGAGGAAAGGAATAAGTTGTCAGATCAGATAACTCTATACACATACGTAGCTGAGTTATAGGACGATTTTAAATTACCCCTGGGCCTCTAATAGAGCCCCAGACCTTTTAGAATAGCAGTTAGCCTTCTGCTTGTCTACTAACATTATACAATATCAAATTTCACTAAATTTTCAAATGAGTCAAGCTCCATGGGCTTCCAAATCTCCAGCTACGCATTTATCTGTATGAAGATTTACATCTAAACTTGCATAGTACCCATCAAAAATGAAAGGATAATTTCCTTTTGCTGTCGAAGTTGGACAAGATGCGTATTTGTAGCGATACCATGTGGATTGAGACATCCACAAGTTGGCCAATTTGCGATTCTCGCAGTCTCAACTGACAACCAAATCTCCCTATGTTTAAAATATCATATCCACTGTCTTTTTCCAGCCTGTCCACATGATATCTCAACTTCAATAATTGTCAGGACGTTTTGCATAATTTAAAATCTCCAGACAAAAAGTAATGAGATGTTTGGTTAGTCACCCAATAGAAACGCTTGTGCTATCAACGTATTTTAGTAGCAAGTCGCGTTTGGGGGATCAATTAAAACAAATGTAAGAGGTATGATCAATAAATCATCAAATAACTCCAATTTTCAAAGAAAACAAGCGTTAAGGTTGCTACAAGCAAACTAAGGATTAATTTAAATTCTAAATTGTATCTCCTTAAAAACAATTTGAATCGGGAATTTTCGAAAAACAGAAACGCCGTTTTTTTTCTATTTTTCTATTTTTTCTACTCATAATAAGAACGAAATATTGAATGTCATTTTAGCTCCATCGGTACAGTCTGTACACGGAGAGGTACATAGCCAGCCAGCTTGCAAGTCAGAATTACACAAAAACTGAAGATGCCCATCTTGATAGCTATAGTATCACCTGTTCTGAGTTAATTTCAAAAGTATTAGTTTGAATTCCTTTCTTAGCTGTAAACCATAAAGTGTCTAGAAGTTAAGGAGTGAACTTTCTCTTTTCCTAACCATCATCATCTTTTTAAGATAGTAAGCAAAGAGTTGTTGTAGAATTTGTCTTCTTGGAAAGAGAAAGTGCTGCAAACATTCACTGGAGGATTAGAGGATGTTTATGAAGAGGCTGCACTTAATGTGAACACAGTAAAGAATTTGGGTCAGTAGAGTTGATGTCAATCCTAGAAAGAAAGGAAACGTTGACCTTGGTGACAGGCCCCGCAGTGACAGGCTAGATGCTGCTGTGGGTAAGAATAACGCCAAACAGGTTTATGCTCTCATTACAGCTGACAAACAAATCACCAATCGGAAACTCTGTGAAAGCCTTCCAGTGAGCCATGGTAGAATTTCCAGTTTAGTGCAGTCTCTTGCTTGCTCAAAGGTTTGTATAAAGTGGGTTCCCAGATTGCTGACAGACTCAATGAAGATGCAGAGGAAGATTGCTGCCAAAGAACTCCTGGAGCTGCACAACACAGACAGCATCGTCCTAAGCGGGATAGTCACAGGAAATGAGACCTGAGTTCACCACCAAGAAGTTTCTATCAGGCAGTTATACATGTCCTCATTCAACGGTGGAATATCACGATAAACAAGGAAGGCGACGACACTGAATATCAAATTAGGAATCCAGTGTCTTTCGTCTTCATTTTTGTACACGTCGTTTACTTCTGCTATTTAATCTGCTGTTTGACCGACCCTTGTAAAAGCTGCCATAGATTAAAGGCTCATTATATCAAAAGTGCCAAGAGACATATGAAAGCTACTGAGAGACGATGTTTCTACTGAGGCGCGTCTTTTAATGGGGGAGAAAATCATCTAGTTTTGTTGCTATTGATTTAATAATTATGCAGACGACTGAAATTTTTTTTGTCTTATCTTTTTAATCAAAGGAATGAATCAAATTAAGATTTTAAAGTCTTGAAAGAATTCCAAGATTGAGAACGTTGATATTTTCTGTCGATAAAACAATGTGTTATGCTACACACCAGAGCAGGCATTCATAGCTTTTATTGCTGAGATGAAAGTTGCTCGGCTACAATAAAAAGATTTTAACATTTAGTTTGAATGATACTCTTTTCTATTAATTGAAGCAAGATGATTCCCTTCCTTAAAAGAAGAGTATACAACCAATGCAATCTCCCGATAGTCACTTATGGAGCTGAAACATGGAACCTAACCAAGAGACAGACCTGCAAACCGAGAAGTATGCAATGTGCGTATGAGAGAATCATGCTCAACCTTACATAGAGAGATCACAGTATATAAGGAAGAAAGCAGGTGTCCGTGACATCGTAGAAACTATTAAAAAACTCAAATGGCAATGGGCAGGCCATGTTGCAAGAATGAAAGACAACCGATGGACATCACGTCTCACAACATGGATCCCCAGATATCACATAAGAAACTGAGGCCGACAGAACAGAAGATGGAGAGATGAACTTATCAGATTCAGGAAATATTGGCTCTGCGATGCCCATGATAGGGAATTGTGGCAAATCCCGGGGAAGGTCTATGTCCAACGACGGACGTTAAAAGACTGATGATGATGATGATGATGATGATGATGATGATGATGATGATGATTCGCTTACACTGGGTACAGCATCGGCTGCCTCTGTTCGGGCTTCCAATATCAAAAGTTTCTCTGTCTCGTTTAGTTCCTGGAGGTTTGCAATATACGAAGTAAACTTAGAAACGACACGCAACCGCAGACGCCTCACTAACTATACGCTTTTTATTAGAAGGAACATGAAATCATTTTTTGATGTTGCCTACAAGATTATTTTGTACTTTCTCAGCTGAAAAGGAACTTTTACCTGATTTTATTAGGCAATGATACACCCCTTCGTCACTCGATTCTGATAGAGCCGATAGCAGTTTGTGTTAGTACACACCTGTATATGTGTGTTTGTGTGTTTTTTTGTGTGAATGTGTTTATACGAGTGGTCAAACCAAGGGGTCTGTGTAAGAAGGGATTGTGTCCTATGGCACACACTGATTCGTTAATTATCATTGACAGCCAAAAGGGCTTACCAAGAAAGAAGAGACGCAATGTCTGCCTTTTGCCAAACAAGAAGTGGAAGCCATTGTGGTTATGAAGTGAATAAGTTTCCTTTGTCTCCAGGAGGTTGGATGTATGGATTCAATTGAATTCCAACAGAAACATTTGGTCACATGTCTAAATTTGGTAAATTGAAATCGAGGATGTGACTGTTCAGTTCGAAGGAGTCAAGATAAGTTCAACTGGAACAAGGATCAGTCCCCGCTTTGGGTAATCACAGGTGTATGCGAGTTTGACCGTCAGATAAAGATGTTTTTGTTGAAGTTAATGACTGATAATTATGGGACAAGAAATAAAGGGAGAAAGACAACACGGAGAGACAACATAAATATATTTTAAGAAGTCACCCACTAGTATTTATAAGTAAGAGAGCACAGTACAACTGGTACGTTAGATATAAGAGATCAAGCTTTGATCTGTAATAGAAGTGAGTTTATCCACTCGTGCACCTTGTTTGTTTCTGTATTCTTCTGTTCCTCGAGTCACAGTCGAATCACTAAAAACCTATTAATCAAACTTGCAACTATGTGCAAGAAGTACGCAGTAGATGCATCATATTTTGGTTTCATAATTTGAATATTGATAACTCTACAATTCAAGTCGTCTTTTCTTATTGAAGCAAGTTAGAAACCCAGCCTATGAGTTAAATTCTCAACTAGATTTATAAATCATACGATTAAACAAAAAAGTAAAGATTCTAGTTCAGCTAACCTAACGGACACAAAGTAGGGGTCCAGTTTAGCATCATGTTTACATGTGAATCGGATCCCTTATGCAACAGCTACCTTTCTGGGTCCTATTAGTAAGTGCACAAAGTTTGGTGGCCATAGCTCTAGCTAATGAGTTATGAGAATATAGACAGGCGTAAAGACATTAATTGTAGGAAGATACTTCATGATCAAGAGGGTACGTTGGACTGGTGGTTATGAAATACATTGATGACTCCAGTTATCTTGTTAGAGATTAGTTTTCAATGATTTGAAAATTAAATGAGACGAATTTAGGGGGGAGAGGACCAGTTATTTTGAACCTATTATGGTCTACCATAACTAGCATTTTGGTTTTAATTCACTTTTAAGCAGAACATTAAACACTCTCCTGATCTGTTATTTCAATATTCACTTGTGTTTTTACCTTGAAATAAAACATGCATGATATGCCAAAAATGTTGTTTTTTTCTTCTATATTCAATGCTAGAATCAATAAAGAAAAATAATATAATTTTGCCAAAAGTCTTTTAAAACAAATGCATGCTGATATGGAAGCTGTGACAAAACTAAAAGCAATCTTTTTAATGGGGTTAGTAAAAACTAAATGCTGTTAATGCCATACAACGATAACAAAAGAGAGAACATTTTTTGTCAATACAATGCAACGTTTTCTTGACACAGATACTTTGGTTTAAATATTTACCTGGCACAGGTTTCTGGCCCAATCTTCGGAATCAAAGTGTAGTATCTGCTCCACGGCATAGACCGAGGAGTCGGTACTGACGCTTGTCCGTTGAGTGGGCCGGAGATTGTGTGCAGGGTATCAAAGACCGAGTGCGCCGGTGCAAACGTTGGCCAATGAGGTTATACCGAGGCTGCGTTTGCTAAGCACAACGGGAGGCCTTTGGATTCGTCCTTAGGTTCTCCCATCATTACTCGGCCCAGCTTTCGCAGGTAACTGCGTCGGCTGGAGCCATTTTTTGGCGGTAAGGTACTGTTTCTTCCCACGTTAAGCCCGACCTTGTGTCAGATATTGCTGCGGTGGGACAGTGATTAAATAATACTTTGGTTTAAAATCAAACATATTTTTGAACTATCATTCCACAAAGTATGACTTAGCTAGGATGCTCATCTCTAAGTACACTACCTCATTGCTTTGGGATAAATCAGAACATGACACGGAAAGATCACAAATGGCAAAATATATAAGAGAGAAAAAAAACAGATGTCAGAGATATCGTGAGACTCATTAGCAAACTTGAGTGTCAATGGGCTGGCCATATGGCAAGAATATCAGACAACCACTGAACATTGGGACTTACAATGTGGATCCCTAGAGGCCATAGGTGAAATTGTGAACGACAAGAAATAAAATGTCCGGGCGAGTTCAGAATATTTTGACACCATTACGAAACTGAAAGAACTGGCAGACCATGGGAAATGCTTAGGTCCAATGCTAAGGTGATGATGATGTTGGTGACGACGATGATGAATAATTTTACTGACATGAGTGAAAGAGGAAATTATGTCTCGTACTGCAATTCACATCTCAGAGTTTCTTGTACAACTATCTTTAATGGCACCAGCAATCATCAGTTCGTATAAATATTAACATTCATCGATTATTTTCTTGCCTGCTGATCGCATTTTGAAAGGATGCTAATTGAGTGATTGTATTTGACCATCGTTGGTTTGACTGGCATTTCTCTGGAGTGAAAAGCTGTAAAAGAGCGAAGTGTAATGACAAGATGAGGATGCTGAACTATTGATAAAAAGAGAGACTGGATTTTGAATCTAATCGTTCGTTGGAAGGTCAACAGATTCCGAGAAACATAGTTGCTGATTGAAAGCATTTTTTATTCCTGCCACTCCCTGCTATTCTTGGTCACTTTTCAACACTACTAGATCTAAAAAATAAACTCGCGGTCATTAAAGTTTCAGAGCTAGTGGTATTGATAAGTATCATGGATAGCTTTCGCATCGAAATGAATACGTTTATGTGGGGTAAGTTTTTGTATCGAAATATTTCATTAACGCGTAACAGGAAGTGACAGGGAATGGCAAGGAGTAACAGAGATTGAAATATACGGGCGGCTGCTGATATATCAGATATTAGTATGTTCAATAGTATAATTAGCTGTATGATTGTCTTGTCTGATTCTCGTTATTACCTACAAATTATAATGGATTGTTCCATGTGATGTAGATGAAACTATTAAAGGGTTGTAAAAAATTGAGATTGTATGTTGTAACATAAAAATGTCTATTACGTCATAAAAACTCTTGAGATTTTATGTTTGATTTACACATTAAAACAGTTTGAGTTGAGTTGAAATTTTAGAAAACCTATAATTAGGATATTTGAATTAGGAAGAACAAATCATCTAATATATATATATGTATATATTGTGAAATAATATATCTGCTATATAGGCACACTTGTGTTTCAATCTTTCTGGCCTCTTCAAAACTATTCTTCCGAAGAAGCCCGTAAGGCAGAAACAAAAGCGTGCCTTGTAGCGCATCTACTATTTCACCATATCTAAAGGTCTGCTAAATATTTTTTATATCGAGCAATTTTATTGATAAACCTATCACATATCATATACTGCATTACAGATTTGTACAAGCATGACGATTAAAATTTGTTTGCACGACTATGACGTTTACAGTCCGTGTGTACAAACATGACGTATACAATTCGTTCTCTTTAGCAAGCTAACAATAGCACTGTCATTTTGGTCATTTAACTTATCTATCCTTATACTGCAGTCTGTTTATATCTATTTATGTGACATGTGAGGGTTCGGATAGTTGTAAATGACTGGGGTCAGGGTTTGAACCCAATGAAGAGTTAGGAATTCAAATACTGATTTCCCCAAAATTCTGTACTTGGGAGATTATTCTTCCTACCACCATAGCATTCAATATATTTATCTGATTGTAAGATAAAACAATTTATTGATATAAATTCATTTATGCGTACGTGGCTATGCATATTCAAGCTAATGAAAATATTTCCGAACGACTGCTGAAAAGCTCTCAGTCCGCCTAAAAAGGTAATGACCCAGAAAAGATTAAGAAATAAGCGTAAGGATCTTGCAATATAAAAGGACACTCTTCCCACCAACAGTGAAAAAATAATGCTAAAAATTTTGGGAGTTGGTCGATCAGAGAACTAACATCGTCTCTCAAGCGAGAACTTTTCAGAATCCCCTTGTATAAAGCTACGAGAAAAAATATTTGCATGAGTTTTCTGTGCTTTACTATGCAACTCATTCATCCTGGATAGGAATATGTGAATATGTCTATTTATTCATGTGTAGATCTGTGAGTGTGGACATCCAATTTTATTGCCATTTATTTCATATTAAGGCATGATCAATAATTATTGATAAGACATACAATTAACTCTCAATAACCATCCACCCAGACACTTTTAATACGCACACACCCCAAAGAACAAATCTATTTGCATTAATTGCCACAAGGAACAAATCTATTTCCATTGATTAATCTAGGAAAATCACATACGCAGCTTCACACACACACTCAAACAAAAACACAGAGGTATATATATATATATATATATATATATATATATATATATATATATATATATATATATATATATATATATGTATATATATATATATGTATATATATATATATATATGTATATATATATATATGTATATATATATATATATATATATATATATATATATATATATATATATATATATATATATATGTGTGTGTGTGTGTGTGTGTGTGTGTGTGAAATGAATATACCAGAATGATTAGTTTTTCCAAATTTGTCAAAGAATATAAATTATATATATATGCTTTGGAAAATAGGAAAAACTAATTATTTTCGCATTATTTCATATTTATCTCCAATAACGCGTTTTGTTTACTGGCAGCATCATCAGATCGGTTTTAAATGATATTTTCCATTTTTTTCTATCTGATGACCCTGCCAGACAGAGAAACATATTATGGGAAATAAATATTAAAGAATAATTAGGTTTTCTTATTTGTCCAATCATATAAATCATATTTTTTTGGAAATATTATTACACCTATAAGAATATATATATATATATATATATATATATATATATATATATATATATATATATATATATATATATATATATCACTAGCCTTGTGAGGGAAATTTGGAGAGGAAATTGTGCAGAGTCCCTCGGATTGACAGTACCTGTAGCTGCAATGCAAGGGCGTTGTCACACTTGTGTCACGCTGAGTTCATCATTGTAGTCGCATGAAGGGTACGAGTGACTTTAGTCTAGTCAGCTGCCTTCACTATAATTCAGTGACTGGGTCGTTCGACTTTGTTGAACCCTCATACGTCGAAATCAACAGGAGAGTCCATCATGTATGTATATATCCCATCAATGGAGCAAGAGAAAAGTATACTTAGTGATGTTTGCATTGTTTTTTCAATGAAAATGAAGATCTTTATATAAATTTCTTAAAATCTTCAATCACCGGGAAATCGTACAAACTTAACCAATTGAATTAGTAACAGAAAAGAATAGACCATTAGTGACGTATAGATTAGGACCAACGATGCAAAATAAAACTTTAAATTATGAACAAACAGTAGAAACTATGAATAAAGATGGAGAAATTCCAAAATGTAAGTGTCAGACCTTGTAATTATGTGACGAAAATCTTTGCCACATATTGACATGTAAACTAGAGATTGTGAAAAACTCCAAGTTAAGAAAACTCCCCACAAAAGGTCCAAATTATAGAGAACGAAAGTAAAATGTTCAAATGAGATTAAAAAGCCATCAAATATTTAATCTTATCCATGTCAAATAAATATCGATTAATAGAATCAGCTATCCATATATTGAAAGAAAAATTACGCGGATTCGCAAATGGAAAAAATCCAATGGATGAAATGCTTTGAACACCCTTAAAAAACGAGTCTCATGTCTTAGCAGATCTCTTGAAACTTTTAGATAGATTTGTTATAGTCTCAATTGATTAAGCAGCAAATAATATAGCATTTATATGCGAAAATATCATATTTAAAGGATATTGTCTGAGGTACGTTTAATAGGCACACCATCATCAACGCATCCACTTGTGAACCAGATAATATTATATTTGATCACATCGTATTAAGTGAAAAGTGGGGATTTAGAATAAATGAACGAATATAAGAGTTACCAATTATCTATTGTACACCTAAAATGCATAAAAATCCAACGTGTGCTCGCTTTATTGTCGCCTCTAGGGATTGTAGTACTAAGCCTCTTTTGGGTAGTGAATAATTCTATGCCTGTTAAAGAAAAAAATGGACATTATAAATACCTGTAATGGGGCTAAATCTTTCCCAACCAACAATTTTAGTACTCTTCACGCAAAAAGTCCTGATGTAGATCATTTTGAAAAAATTAAATAAAACAACTGACCAGGCATTTGCGAGAGGATATAGTGAATATTTCAGGCTTCGTACTCTAAGCTTTCTTGTGTGAAAAAAAAAAAAAAAAAAAAAAAAAAGGCAAGACTTATTTTACATGCTCTATCCTTAAGGTAGTTGTTAGTCATCTTATTGGGGAAGGTTTCTCTAAAATAGGAAATAAAATCAGATCATTGGTGTCCTTATTGGAATTGATCCTGCGGTATACTGGGTAAATTTGTATTTACATAGACACGAATGTATATTTCAGTCATCTTTTATTAGAATTAATATAAAGCGAGATCGTTCATTCTTAGTTTGTACCCGTCATATGGACGACTTATGTTCTCTTAATCACGGAGTAGAATTTGGAAAATTGTATTGTGATATTTACCCTAAAGATCTTGAATTGAAGTGTGAACAAAACGGAATGCAAGCAACGTTCCAAGGTTTGGATCTCAAAATTGAGGATGGAATGCTTGTCTATAAATTGTTTGGTGGACGAGATTCCTCCTCGTTTTGTATCGTACGAATTCCTTTTAGAACATGTAGTATTCCAGATTCTTTATTTTACTGAACAACATTATCAGCATATTTGAGAATATATATATATATATATATATATATATATATATATATATATATATATATATATATTGATAGATATGTATTTATAAGATGAAACAGAATCAAGATTTGAGATAGATGAATTGTACATACATGTTGCAATTTTCGAGTAGAGTCTGCTCTTCTTCTTGTTATTCTCGTGATTCTTTGAATTTGCTCATATTTTAAGGTTACGTTTACAACACTTAATATATTTGAAAATATCATGCCAACATTCCACTTCCGAAAATTTGACCTTTTCTCCTCATCTTTGATGTAATCATAACGTTCCATGAAAGAAGAGGTCAAATTATCCGAAATAAAATGTTAATGACTCTTCATTTCACCATTCTATGGTCGCTTCCTACGTTGACTTGTCCATGGAATCCTCAAAAGAAAAAAGGAATCAAGTGAAATTTCACTCTAGGATAGCAAGCCTTCAGTAGAGCAAGCTCAACCTTCTAGAACGAGAACATTCCGCTTGTGCTAAAAAAAAGTGTGTATAACCAATGCATCCTTTCAATAGTGACCTATAGAATTGAAACCTGGAACTTAACCAAGATACTGACCCTCAAATTGAGAGCCATGCAACGTGCACATGAAAGAATCATGTCCAACTTCACATAAACAGATCACAAGATAGCACAATATATTATGGAAAAACAGTAGTCCAAGATATAAGAAAATACAAATGGCAATGAGCTGAACTTGTTGCAAGAATGGCGGACAACAGCAGGACATCACGACTCGCAATATGATTCTTAGAGAAAGCATACGAAAGCGAGGCCGACAGAATACAAGATAGTGAGACTGGCGATGATAAAAGACCAATGATAATGAATGACTCTTCACAAACTAAAGTAAATGTCAATTTCAAACTCAGCGGCAACACAGGCCAACCTATTGTATGGTAATGAGAACCGTTGAATATTCAATGCTTCAAACTCAAAGTCAGCAAAGAAATATGACCGTCCAATGTCAGAAAGATTTATAAGAATAAATCACTAAACTGATAAATATTCCATGTCAATTAGTTACACTAGAGGAGTGGAATATGCCCTCTCAAATTATCATGAAGGTAGAGCTGAGTTTTGTGTAAAATGGAGTCGG
Organism: Thysanoteuthis rhombus; assembly: GCA_963457665.1. Taxonomy (NCBI): domain Eukaryota; kingdom Metazoa; phylum Mollusca; class Cephalopoda; order Oegopsida; family Thysanoteuthidae; genus Thysanoteuthis; species Thysanoteuthis major. The sequence goes on along the minus strand of OY735237.1, from coordinate 41,610,006 downwards.
TCTTAAAGGATGTGACTGGTAGTAGAAGTAGGTTTAGAATGAAATACAAACTCAAAACAAATAAAGTAGAACTGTGAGCCATTTTGACCATTATTGCCTTTCATTTTTCTTCTTTATTTGTTTTTTTTTTTTTATCACAACTCAATTTTTGTCGTCCATCTAACAACAACGAACAAATAGCAAGGATCGGAAATGAAGAAATAAGCTCCCAATGGGTGACAATACTTGATCAAATAATGAAAACAAATAATAAACAGATCTTGTTAGGTACCGAATAGAAATCATCACGTGACTAAGCTTGTTTTTTTTTTTTGGCGGGATGCAGTGCTGGGGATGATTAAATACTAAATTTGAAAAATAGGTCATCGACAAATGAATTACTTCTCTCTCCTTTTGCTTGGTGGTGATCTTCATTTTGGAAAACCGGACAAAAACAAATGATCAATTCAGCATAAACTTACATTGAAATTGAACCCCTCCTAAAAACGATTTAGGGTGAAATTTTCAAAAAACATAAGACATAAGGGGTGAATGATTAAATTTTCAGCCCTCTAGCTCAATTGTAGCAGCATATATATATATATATATATATATATATATATATATATATATATATATATATATATATATATATATATATCGCCAGTCATCCAGACCAATCTGAAAATGTTAACAGTTTGGGTGGTAGTTTTAGTTATCAGTTTCTAACAAATAAACATTATTTCTATTATTATTCGGACTATCCTCATCTTGGTTGTTTTTCATACAACGTTTCGCCTGTTGTACTCAACGGCCTTCATCAGTTATCATCTGGTAGGTGTGGGGAAGTAACGAACCGAACCCTTTATTTATCCGACGGGGGTATATTGACCGCACTACCCTCTTAGCATTAGTAGTATTATTATTGTCGCACACTGGGATTGAACCTAGAACCATCAGATTACTTGCAGTGATTTTTTTTGATTCTGTAACAACTACGTTATGAATCAATAATAATACTACTAATGCTAAGAGGGGAGTGCAGTCAATATACCCCCGTCGGTTAAATAAAGGGTGTGGTTCGCTACTTCCCCACACCTACCAGATGATACCTGAATGAAAGCCGTTGAGTACAACAGCCGAAACGTTGTATGAAAAACAACCAATATTATCATTTGATCCGAATAATAATAGCAATAATAATAATACTTCATCTCAAAAATTCAGAGATATACTAAATAGAACATTCTTAATTTACGCCAAACCACGCAGTGTTCAGTCTATATTTATCATTTGATTTATGAACCAAAATGACTTTTTTACTTGTAGTTCTAACGCAGAAATAAGGTTTCCATTATCATTTCCGTAGAAGAAAGAAGAGATCTGCTTTGATATATTAAATATCTGTCATTTCTCTTGCTTTTTTATGGTTGTCTTGGCTCTTTTGCATAGATTCTCATTGGCATGACACACACAAGGAAATAGATGATGAAGAAAGAGAAATGGTTATAGTTGATGTGAGAATATTATGACCACTCGTGATGTAAGACGAAGATCTACGCCAAAATAAGGCGAATAGGTGGAGAAGCTATAAAAAGTGACAAGTTAGTTTTATGATCAAACAAAAAAACTCATACTTGGTTTCATTTAATTAGAAAAGAAGACGCAGAAATCCAATAGTTGTTTCGTTTTAGGAAAATCTTATTCGCTATAAAAGCCAAAAGCAAAATGCAAAAACACGCATTCATATACGGAAGTATCCAGCTATTTGATAATAGCAGAAGTGTTGCCTAAGTAAAACAATAGTGCCTGAGTCCTATTCAAAGGACTCTCCCATGGAATCTATAACAGTGGACCCAACATAGTTTAAATTTTCAAAATAGCCGTAAAAAAAGCTCGTTTCGCATTGCTATCAGCTAGCTCATCACGTTCTCCCTAATCCCGTCAACAGTCCCAAATCTCATCCCCTTCAACTGTGAATCGTTCAAAGTCACAGGTAGTCAAATCTGCACTGTAGGGGGCTAATAGACGTCGATGATGCGATGTTTTTAGCCAAAAACATTGGCATAATATGAAGATGATTCGGTTGGGTCATTGTGAATGTGACACATTGCTCACAATCTGACTCATTAGCACCTCACTTCAGACTGAGTAACCACATGCATGTTGGGTAAAGAACCAGTTTCTGAGTTACAAGTGGATACTTGCATTTGTGTGCATCAAAAATATACGTATATACATGCATATATTTATATAAATGCTAAGAATATACACATGTGACTGCGTGAATCTACATATATACGTAAATATTTCACGCATAAGTGCAAATGTAATTGCATGCATGTGCGAGAGCGTACGCTTCTTTTCAGCCATTAACCTTTTTTTTGCTTGGCTCTTCTCTGACATCTTTAAAATCACGGAAGCACGTACAGGTTTTCTTAGCTTTTATTCGACAGTCCATTTTTCTGTCGACACCGGCCCTGGATCTCTGCCTTCAAGTTCCAACGTATCTGTTTCTCCTTGACCTCAAATTATCCACCATTCCACGTATCCTCTTTTGAACTCATCACGTGTCAAAGCGGTGTCAAATTTTAAGCACCCTATCCGTCCTCTGTTCTTTGCGATGGAGTCAGTCTTGAAACCGGTTGCCTTTTGTGCCGAGGAACGAAATGATGATAATTTTATATCATTTTTTTCATTCGCGTGACTCTTTGAACTTGTTAAGATTGGTGCTTATAAATCATGAAATGGCGATGTTCTCTGGAGAGCTTCTCATTTTTACACACATACCACTCGGTTAATTCTAGTCATGCCAAGATATGTATGTATTATTCTAATGATTTCTCCACCAGTTTGTTTGTATTTCTTTGACTGATCACCTTTGTCTCTCGTACATAATTATAAGATTATAAATTGCCTTACATTACATTGAATCTCTTTTTCAAATGATCTCCCGTCATTGTACGGTTAATATATCACTTGGCCAACACCACGTGAATAGAATAAACAATTAAAGAAAATGAGGCTGTTTCAAGAATCGAACCTGTGATCGATAAGTTAGCTACTTCAACATAGCGTTGCTTTTACTATTGAGCTAAACAGCTGCTGGTAATGCAGAGGTACAAATAACTGATTCCACCCTAAATTCCCATTTTGCGCCTCTTGTTTTTATTTTCTAGTGACATGCTTTCAGATTAAGAGTTGTCCCTCTCCGAAACTGGTTGTCTCTTAAGGCAAAAAGAGACAAATCTACGCTGTCATAACTCGGGATAGGGGCAGTGATCCATGCTTTTCCCAAGTGCATCACCGCTAAGTGAACGTTAACAGTCGGCGCCGATTCCATTGTCCACGCCATTGACTGTCACGCTACTAGCATATCCAACACACACTCACACATACACACAATTTGATTGATAGATTAATAGTTAGATACGCAGATACAGACGCACATTCACACACACACACTCACACACACACACACATAAGTATAAACAGATAGATAGATGTGTGGGTGTATGTTTATATATTTAAGTGAAAGTGCATGTTTCTAAGAATGTATGTCTTGATGTAAATGAGTATATGTATGTATTGGGAAAGGTAAAGGGAGAAGATTGGAAACACGGAAGGGGGGAGAAGGAGATGAGAGAAAGGGCGTGTCCCACGCATTTCATTATTTTCTGCACGTACTCCATGTCCGAATTTACTGTCAGTCAAAAATAGCCAACACTTTCATTCTCTACATCAAGCCCCTTCTTGCAACGAATTCTTTTTTGCTTCATTGACTGAATTATAAGCGCCATTCATTTGCCAGCTCCTCCACCATAACCTTAATTAAATTATGGCCTCTATTTTCACCTAGGAGGGTTAGGATTTCGAGAGAAAAAAAAGGCTAAGGCATATGTACAAAAGCCGGCGATACATACAAGAACAGGTCTGGTTAGTCCCTCAATAGAAAACATCATGTGATCAATATCTTTTAGCAACATGTCGAGTCGGGGGTGAACAATTCAAGATTTGAAAAAGTGACTTTTATCACATTATGTTGGGCAGCTATCCTTAAAAAGTCCAAATTTCCAATAGATAAGAGTAAATGCAGCTGGACACAAAAAAGTGGTCAATTTAGCATATATTTAAATTGACAGTTGAATTGCCTCTAAAAACTTGTTCAATGGGGGTATTTTTAAAAAAATTAAAAGAATTAAAAGGATTAAAGAAATAATTAATAAATGTTTAAATTTTAAGCCGTCTAGCTCCATTGGTGCGGTCGTTATCCATAATCCATCTATTTATACTTGCATATGTAGCCAACTCAAAAGCTGATGAAACCTATGTGGACGGTTTTGATCGATGCTTTTTTACACATCTATCAATACGACAACGAGTAATTGCTGCATTACACAAACTCTTAAATTTTCAAACCTGCTTCTCTCACCTTCTATTTCATAGATAATGAAGAACTCATTTCTGAAAGATGGATATTTGTTATATAAAATCGATGCTTTTTGCATTGATGAACGTAATTTTTTCATTCATTTTCACTAGTTTTTACCTTCACCTTGAATTTCAAATTGCTTTGCACCAGAAGTTAGATTCGGACCATAATCCTCCGTCAACAATTAAACAATGTAATTGGAGATGAAGATTAAGCCCACGGTGAGAATCGAACTCACACCCTCTAGCCTGAAGGAATCCATTTAAAAATTTACTGGGTATTCAAAACTTCGGCTCAACCTTCCATTTATATAAAAGGTCAACTGATATGCATAAATCTAATTTCTAGCAACTAAAAATAAATTTTAGGGTATATATTTTAAAAAAAATGATCTCTATACATTTAAACATCTTAGCGCACTCACGTCAGTTAAGATTGTTTCAGAGTCTCAGTATTTAAAATGATGTGGGATCAGTTCTCTAAGCAGGAATAGCTGAAGCCATTGCCAGTGTACAGGTGTTTTTTATATTTCGATGTACACAAAAGTTGCGTCTTGATCTAAAAGTCTCCAGTTGGAAATTCCCACCCAATCTGACAATCTAGAAGGCATGGTGAGGCATCAGAGTTCAAAGTAGAAATGACTGGAGCCGTAGCCAGCGTAAGTTCTCCTCGTAAAGTTTCATGCATACAAAAGTTTTGCCTCGATTCAAATTCTCCATTACCGAATTTCAGTTCAGTCCGACAATCCGTAAAGCAATTTACCCCCCCCAAAAAAAACTCCAAATGGTACCGACCCCCTTGTCAAATGGGTTCTGTGAGTTCTGCTCTGATAATTAAGTGTCAACATATCTACATTGATGACAATGTGGAATCCCATTGAAAGAATAGACCATTGTATCTTATCTTGTTATCGGTCTTTTAACTGTTACTCGGGGGAAGTGTCCTTCTGCTGGACTAAAAGCATAAGATATGGGGGAGGGGTGATAGACCTCAACAAGTCACACTGGCCCATGTCGTGTTGTCAGAGGGGAAAAGGTGGATACATGCCTTCCCCAAGGGCATTAGTGCGGAATAAACATAAATTGTCACTCAGCTTGTCAATCCCATTCTCCCCGCCGTTAACCGCACGGCAACTCACACCTTTCATTTTAATGAATAATTTTATTTAAGGAAACTTTCTTCATTTAGAAATATCAGTTTTTTAATCACAGAATTTTTTTATCTTATTGTGGCCTTGAATTTTCTTTCAACAATGAACAATCGATGTTTAATGGTTCATTTGCATTAAAAAATGATTCCTGATTGCAAGGTCACGAACAATACGAGCTTAAATCATCGTTACATTTTCTGGGATCATTTTTCTTTGACTGATCTTAAATAGAATCAAAATAAATACGAATGGAGCAATACATGAAGATGACAATTGTGAATTTGACCCAAGAGATCTCCTCAATTGTTGGCGTCATTTTAAATTCAACGTTTTTTTTAAAACTGCGACGGAAGTCAACAGTTCTATGAATGGCAAGATGTTTTTCGTTCTGACCAAATTCAAATCAGTTCATGGACTTCATAAGAAAGAAAAGATAGAGAGTGGGGGTGAAAAAGGGGAATATTTTCTTACGACACACTATGTCATATCATAGCTCGTTTCCGAGATGAAAGATAGAAAGTCCAAGTGAAAAAGAAAGTGTTCATAACTAATGTGATCATTTCATGTATATATTTGAAACAAATAGTTTTATTACAGAAATAAATGTTGCCAGATGCTGTCAAAATTATTTCTACGTCTCAGGTTTTGAACAGAGTCACATCTTTTTGATGCTCACTTTTGAAGGAATTTGAATGATTCAACAGTCAACGTCACGGACGATGAAATTGATGAATCGAGTTCAAGCCTGAGTTGGAGCTATTTACGTTCACTTCACACTGAAGGCCTTGGGAAAAGCATGGAACCTTATCTTTTCCTCCGATTATAGATGCGATAGCACATCTGACTGGGATCTTTAGCTTTTGGAAGGCAATCCAGTCTCGAAGAAGGACAACTCTTATTCCAAACCAGGGAATCGAGACCACGCACAGTGGTTAGGTGCCAACTTTGACGCCCCTGGCAGCTCCTGCAGCCAAGCTGATGATAAACGTATCGCACCTTTTTTTTCCTGGACAACATCAGCAAAGTATGGGGGGGTATTCTATCGGTTAGGCATCCCGAGATCTCCATACGCTTCGCCCAATCTTGCATCCCAGAATACTCACTCCAGTGTCGTTCTATAGTCTGAAAGGAAGTTTAACATTGAAAAAGAACATATTGAAATAAAGATTCTTCCTGGCTTTGAGACGTGGAATTATCATTATCATACATTGATTTGATTCGATCTGTGTTCATACTGGAAACAGTCAACTTGGGAATTTTGACTTTTTTCATTGACCAACGCCCAACGAAAGTCGATAGAAATTACTCATCGAACACCCTCTTTCCAGCATGCTACGAAAGACGTTGGTCGTGAGACGGTTTCGAAGCAATGATTAACCAGACTTGTCCTAGTTGTTATAGTCACAACATTTCGGCCTTCTTCTCTCATCGAGTGTCAGTCATAGTTGGTAACCTTCTGGAAATTTGGAAGCGAACTCATTATTCAATCTGCTGTCTCTGCTGGAGAATATCTTGTGTCTTGACTTAGAGAAATCAACTAATGCAATGTATCCTCAAGCAGAGGACTACAGAATGGGAATATTTTAGTCCCAAAGACTGAATAAGGGATCCGTTTCGAAATTCCAAGAAGGTTATCAACTTTGACAAACACCCGAAAAAAGCCAAATGGTACAGCAGCTGAAGTGTTATAAAAACCTAAATGAGAACTCAAGTTCGAGTAAATCAGGGCATGGTAATGATGATTTTTTTTAATCTCTGAAATTCAGATAAAGTCCCTCTGCACTGAAAAGTATGTTATTTTGGAACAACTTGAAAAATTACTTTGTTGAAAAGAAAATATTTAGTTTGTCTCGAAGTTAGGACATGTCCGTCAAAATCGAAGATGCAAAACGGGGGAAAGTAGACCACTACATCTACCTAAGACAACGAATCTCTATGAAATCCACAAAAGAAGAAGGAATCAAGCGGAGAATCATCGTACGATGGCAAGCCTTTGACAGAACAAGCTCAACTTTCAAAAACTAGAGGATTCCATTAATCCTAAAATGAAGAGTATACAACCAATGCATCCTCCCAGTAGTGACTTGTGGAGCTGAAACATCGAACCTAACCAAGAGACTGACAGCAGTTGGCTTTGCTTTGCGTTATTTGTGATGTTAAACGAAACCCTTACAATCATCCTCAAGGTATATTTGGATGGGAAGAATGACCCCTTTCTTCAAAGTATTGTATTACGCTTCCCTGTCGAAATCCGATTCATCTATTCAGTACAAGCAAATACATTTATATATGCATTTCTATTTGGGTATTAATACAACTACAAATATGTACAGATACTATTATCAATCGTCCATTCATGCACACACACAGAGACAGACAGACACATACACACACACACACACACACATACATATATATATATATATATATATATATATATATATATATATATATATATATATGTATATATATGTTTGTTTGTGTGTTTGTGTGTATGTGAGTTTTGTTCAGGTGAGTTTTGTATCGTAATTGAAGATCGTGGGATCATGAAACATACCTGTCGTGAGGATTCACCTGTATGTATATTAATTGGATCTATTCAAAAAAAAAAAAAAGATCTAGCACTCTCTCTATAAAAAAACAACACTTAAGGATATATATATATATATATATATATATATATATATATATATATATATATATATATATATATATATATAATGGCCAGTGTGAATTTTTCTGTTTCCTTGTCTGTAACAATTGACTTTCCCACTGACAATATACCTGATAGAAATATCACTTACCCACCATTTGAAACAATGGAGTATCCCCCTGGAACGTATTCATCAGTTTCTTTCTTGAAGAAATAATCTCATAGGAATTCAAATGTATCCGTGATTTTTGTCATGGTATCACCTTGTATATATATATATATATATATATATATATATATATATATATATATATATATATATATATATATATGTGTGTGTGTGTGTGTTGGCATGCACGTGTGTGTGTGTATTTATATTCTGTTTCTTATCACAGTCATATAAATTTGACCTTTGGCATTAAGTCAACACTGTAATTTACGCCTGTGTAGCTTAGTAATTGTCTTCATGTTCGCAGTATTGAGTTTATAGCTGAAAGCAAATATCGCTCGGTAACTCTGGTATCAAAAAAGGTCGTTACGAGCTACTAAGGCCAGTGACCCTTGAGCAGAAATTGACATTTCAGAAAGTTATTGACGCCATAAAGATAATCAATAAAAGAGCTGTCGACAGAAAAAGAGAAATAAAAATAGGAGCACAACTAAGGAAATCTCGGGAAGATTGCCAGAATCGTTGGCAACATGAGTGAAAAGAATGACTTAGAGGAACAAAATGGATGTTCGAACATTTTGGTTGCTTCTAATATAAACAAAAAACATGGAGATTAAGGACGATCATATAAAAAGCAAGTCATATCTTACTTTAAAACACCAAATGTCCGTCTGTCATTGCATAACTCACGGACAGTTAGAGCAATGGCCACCTCTTTCTATGTGGTCACTAACGGAGCATGTTTTTAACATAAGTTTTTGAAGATTCCCAAACTTTTCAACTTTTGATCAAGGGTCCAATTTATTATGTACGTATGAAGTGATAAACTGTACTTACACTCTGTGTTGGTCAATGTAGCTGAACCGAATCTTCATCGATTATCTTAAAACGTAAAAATCTAACTAAGAATTCAGCCTGAATGACAGGTTTCCATCAAGGTTTTTGAAGATACAGTACATCAAAATGCAGAACAGCAACGGCTTTCATAAGTCAAACATGACAAAAGCAATCCAAGATGGATCCAAATTTTATTTTCAATTTTATTCATCTTAGTAGATGAATTATTGAAGACTATCATCTTTTACTATTTACCTTCATTTCATTAGTTATTGCTTTTTATCGTAACTGAACTCAGGATACCTTCCTTCCAGCAGTTGGTAAATAAATTTACTGCTTGGATCAGAATGAAAGATAGATCATAGGTTAAAATCGAACTCACAACCCTCTATGCCGGGTCACTTGACATGCAGTCACTCTAACTGATCTTTAGTTACCTAGTTCCAATAGCTCAGTGGTGGGGAGAGAGGAAGAGAGAGAGGGTAGAACAAAAGGAGGAGGGGGAGAAGAGGAAGAGAGAGAGAAGGATTGAGAGTGGGAGAGAGACAAGCATGTGGTATGAATAGAAAGAAGAAAGAAGGGGAGAAGAAAAAGGGAGAGAGAGGGTGTGAAGAGAACAAAAGAGATGATAGAGAAATAAGGACTGATAAAGAAACAAATTATTCCCGACAAAAATGGCCACAAGTGGGAACAACGTAGATTATCGATGGGAAACGATCTTTGCTGAATAAATACCTCTGACTTTCTTTTATGTCTTTCATAGCTGCTTATAGCTGGAAATACCCGATGGCTGGAGCAATTGTTTTGCCACCTAAAGATAGTAATCAAGCAAACGCCTATTCTTGTTTTGAATTTCAATTAGCGCTTTTTGTATATTTCTGTTTGTCCCGTTTACATGTTTTAATTATTGAATTTTCTTTATTTGAAAAAAAAAACTCCTCTGAAAATAGAAAGAAAAGGCCTTTGCTTCCAGATGAATGGTTTCTGACGACAGAATCTGCATTATAAGGGGTTTGATCGAGAGGAAAAATTGAAACAAGACAAAAAACATCTATCATTGTGTTACGCACGTTGCTTGGAATGGATTGGTCTGATCGAGATATTTTCCATCATTTCTCTTCTATTTTCAAGAATTTTCTGGAAAAATAGGCCCTTCTATATTTTACAGATTGTGCACATCAAAAAGGCTGTTGAATGTATCGTCCAAAACGTTGTAAAAACAATAAAGCCACAAAATAATGAGTTCAATACTCCAACAACAAATGACCGCTAATGACTCTGCTCGAAATTACAGAAGCTATTTTCATCATTGGGATTACGCCAAGATTATTTAAAAGATGAACAAGGACGGACTCATTGAGGAGTGGAAACAGTTTCAGCGAAGAGATCAATATTCAGTCAAACAGTTGTGTATCTGTTTTTATTTAAAGATTGATTGGTTTATCCAACATAATCATCTAAAGAAGTTTTATAAACAAGATTAGCCACCAGCAAATGACGTAGTCAACCATGTTTTAACAACGATCAATGAATCATTCGTTTGAAAAAGTAATTGAAAAATCAATATATTTGTAGCAATTATAAATCTATTTCCACTCGTCGTTGTAATCATCTCCGGCCTCCCTGTCTCAAAAGACAATGAAACGTGTGCCAAAGATTGGTTTATGATAGAGCTGTAGTGCCGTCTGTGACATACTCTATTTTAACTTTCCCAGGTGTAGTTCACGTTTGAAAAGCTCCCGGTGTCCCAATGGCTGGGAATCTTGTCTACCAACCTCCATGTCGGACGTTCGAATCCTAGCAGGGTTCCCTATTTCCACGATGTGAGCATGAATCATGTTGGAATAAGCAGGCATTAGATTATTTCTCTTTTAATATTCTTAACCGTTGCTTCAAAAAGAATCCTATTTCTATGGTTGGTCCAACGAATATTAATATTAGACACTGTTATGTAAATACACTGCAACTTACGGTTTATCTATCTGGTAAAAAGATAACTTTGCTTTTATTTTGATATGAATCAGAATCATACAAGAAAATATTACCCTGCTTCTTATGTACTTTATTTTTTGATGTTAAATCTTATAGTCATAACTGCATTAGTTTTGGATGATGATGATGACGATGATGATGATGATGATGATGATGATGATGATGATACAATATAAGTTCAATGCCCGGAAATACTTGAAATCGACATTTTTCTTGACGTTTTAAAGTTTAGCACTAATTTCTTATTTGAGAGAGAGAGAGGGAGAGAGAGAGAGAGGGGGAGAGAGAGAGATGGGGTAGCGAGTGATGGGAACATTGTATGAATAAATCAGTTTCTCAAATTGAACCATCTTGAGTGAGAGGAGGAGAGAAGCGGAAAAAGAGAAGGAGAGAGGGAGCGATTAAAAGAGATGACAGGAGAGGGAGTAGAAGAGATTGTGAGAGAAGGAATGTGCGAGAGAGGAAATGGAAAAAAAGGAAGGAAAAAGATTTCCATATCAGATCAAATCCATTAATTTCACCAATGAACTTTGCTTAACGTAATTTATCATTTCGACCAACTCACTGACCCTCACAACCACCTCGTCATTGATCTAACCCTGTCAGTTACCATTCAATACATTTCCTAAATCAATCAAATCAATCCAATACACAATTGGAACAAAATTAATGAACTTTCAGAACATTAAAAAAATGAAGAAATTACAGGTCAGGTTAGTCACTCAATAGAATCCGTCATGTGACCAAGTCTTTTGGCAGCATGTCGTATTGAGGGAGAACAATTAAGTAATTGGAAAGGAGAGTTGATAAATAACGAGTTACCTTTCTAGCCGTTCACTTAAAAAAGGGCAAATTTTCAAAAGTCAAACGTGGACACTGTGGGACACAAACTAATGAACACTTTAGCATAAACTTATATTGTGAATTTAATTCCTCTACTAAAAACCCATGGGAGTTATAAAGAACAAAAAACAAAAAAACAAAAAAAAGCATTGCTATAGTCATAATATGGATTGAATGTTTGAATTTTCAGCCTACTAGCTCTATTTGTATGATCTGTACGTGTGATAAATCCATTGATAGCCAGCCACACAGTCATTTGCACTTAAAACTGGAGAAAATTATCTTGTCAGTTTTGAGGACAGTTTTTTTTAATAAAGCCATAATTCAAATCGCTTCCACTTACAATGAACTGTAACGATTATGACGTAAGGCTTTTCCCCGTCCATAACGTGTGGAAAAGGTTTTATTAGTTTATGAAATAATGTTTCATCATTTTATCGGTATGAATCAGTTTTCTTCGACCTTAGTATGCTTTTGTAATTTTTGTACGGGTAAAATTTCTTTACTACCCACCGATATTTACAACTCCAGGGCTAAGAGGAGTTAATCATTTCAGAGAGTTTAAAGAGTGTTTTGTCCCTATTGGTTTCAGAATATTCCTATAATAGGGTCAGAGTTCAAGTAGGGACAACATTATCACATGAATAGTGCAGAGCTCTTAAAATTGGCACATTTGGATGATCTGGCTGGTCCCGAAAGTCACCATAAAAATCGATTTTTTATTTGTAATGTTACAGATTTTCTCATTGGCTTTTATGTGAGCTGTTATTGCCATATCTCTCACGTTTTAATAAAGACTGCAAATATCCTACCGCCCACCTAGAAGCTGAAATTGCTCACTAGTGGGCGGTACCTCCTAGTTTGAAGAGCTTTGGGAGGTGACTGTAAAGCGCAGAGTCGGTGTTATAATTATTATGAACAATGTAAAGATGATCGTAAAATGAAATCGCCTCGATATACAAATCAATAGAAATCGATTTAGAATCCTCAGCAGAAAGGAATGATATCGGATCAAACGGGAAAAGAATACAAGAAATATTTGTGTTCTACTTGAACACTACAAATGCCCGTTTGCCTTGATTGAATGAAAATTAAACATAAATGATTTTGAATCTAGATAGAAGCGCCTCCGGCAAGATTCGAACTTGTACCGAGGAATACGATTCGAATATCAGATGCCGTCAGCATTAAACAAGGTGCACTTGAATGAATCAATCTTGATTACTTTAAATTTCAAAGTAAGTGGAATCAATTCATACATGAATGTAAAATACTCATGGATACCCGGCATTGTTCAGAACAAACAGAACTCTAGAGTAGACAACACAATGAAAAATATGTCTGTTATTTCTTCTCAGCCAACAGAACAAATGGAAAAATATTTTTCACCAAGACACCTAAATCTTTATTTCGAATTCGCTCTGTTTACTAACTGTCGCAGGTTGGTGGCTTTACTCAATTTATGATTGAAAAATCAATTAAAAATTAAAAAGACGGTGATAGTATAAAATAGATTAATTAATGGTTGAAAGTACTTCATAAAATGACGGAGGTAAAAAAAGGTAATATAATACTTTCTTTCAATTTCATCATAAAAAATGACCTGATTTAGCAGTAACACAGAATCATGTGTCTCTGTACTGCAGCCGTCCATCATCTTCCAACTAACTTTTTGTCGTGGAGGAAAGAGGAAAAATGGCTGAAGAAACTAGAATATCCTCCTTTTGCTTTTACTGCAAATGTTTCAGTGTCAAAAAAGCGAAAACACAAAAACTTGTTAAAGAATTGATTTAGGTGTAAAAGTGTGTAATTCTTGAGAAGAATTAATGATGGAAATCCTGGCATAAGAAATATTTTCCTGGTGTTTAGATCCGATGATTGGTTCGAATAACCTCAAAGATTAGTCTACATGGAAAGCCAATCTTCATTGATTCTCCACGCCAAATATCAGGTCAATCGGCCTCGTAGTATCTGCAGAGAAGAGAAATGAACAAACAATGAAAAAGCTCAAAAATTAGTAGAGATTTCAGAGTAAAAAAAAGTTAAAATCTAAAATATATTTATGTATAAAAGCGAGTAAAACAGTTTCAATTACAACGATGCATCAGAAGTATTATTTTGCATCGCTGATCCCGATCAATATCAAACACTACACTAGAGAAAAATGAAACAGGTCTCGTTAGTCACTCAATAGAAACTGTCACGTAACCAATATCTTTTGGCAGCATGTCGTATTGGGAGCGATCAATTAAAAAATTAAAAAGGTTACCTCTTTCCCTTTTTTGAGGCAGGGATCATCATCATCATTATCATCATCATCATCATTCTCTTAACGTCTATTGTTGGACAGAGACCTTCCCCAGGATGATCGTATAGCTTCTTTGTCTGCAAACCTGATGTTGTTCAGATATTTGCCATCTATTTTGATTCCTTTATTTTCCCAGTCTAGTCTTCTGAAGATCATCTCGAGGCATGTTGTGAAGAGTTTGGGTGAGCTGGTATCACGTGGCCTTACCCCTTTTTAGAGCTGAAAGGATTCAGAGTCTTTATGTAGCCGGATAAACGAGCTTCTGTGACTAGATATATACTGCAGTCCATCGACGTATACTGGATCTACACCTTGTAGAGGGATGACCTCCATGACCTTAGGGATTTCCACTGCGACGAAGGCCTTTTTGAAATCGATGAATGCTATAGCGAGTAGTACCTTATATTCTGCTGTTTTTTTTCCAGCTGATTTATCGAATGCAGGTGGTCCGTGGTCGAGTAGCTTCTTCTAAAGCCAGCTTGCAGTAGCTGTTGGTTTTAATCTAGTGTTTTTGTGATCCGGGTGGTAATGATTTTTGCGATAAGTTTGTACATGCCGTTAAGTTTGTTTATAGGTGTATAATTGTTGAGATCTTTTGGGTTTTTGTCTGGATTGAAAATAAAACAAAACAGGTGGACGCAAAATAAGGGTACAGTTTAGCATAAATGGGCATTTCTAATTGAATCTGGCTCTAAAAACTTATAAAGGGGGATATTTGAAAACGAAAACAAAACAAAAAGAATTTTTTTGTTGAAGAAATGATAAATGAATGTTTTTATGTTTTTACATCTCGAGCTCCATTAGACCGGCATGTTGGCGGGATTCATAAAAAGCGAGCCAGCTAACCAGACCAACTTAGAAACTGAGAGAAACATATGTTGACGGTTTTGGAAGACGGTTTCTAATGGAAATACTCATGTAAAACCCACTGACATAATAGCTGATAAGATACTGCAATGTCGCTTTTATCACGTCTTAATTGTCTCCAATGTTAAGGCAGTCAATCATAATTACATATGCACATAAAACATAAAACATAAAACCTATTCATAAATCCTAAATGAGCATAGAATACCCCAAAACTGAAGGAAAAGGCCATGAAGCGTCCATATGAATTATATACTAGTTACACCTCTTGCTAAACATTCATGAATGGCACCAGTAGTGTCCTTGCGCTGGATACGGCTCCAACTATCCCTGCTTTGATCCCACATATCACATTTTTGTTCAGTTGGCCCTAGTTTGCAAAATGTAAAATAGACTTAGAGACGACAAGTACCCAAAGTGAAATCACTCTCTTCACCCTGTGCTATTTTACTTATATCTTGGAGGAGATGGATTCATGCCTTTCCCTAAGACATTAGTGCGAAGACAATCCACACTGTCTCAGCTGGAGTTTGAACTCAGTTTGCCAAGTCCATTCCTTGTACCGTTCAGCCACCCGAAGTTCCACTAACGGTACAAAGTTTAATAAATGTTTGACATAAGAATTCAAATATATTCTTATCCAAATGACTTACATAACACAACCATAAATCGACAAAAACATCCCCGCCAACCAATACTAAGGTTGAAAGAGTCGTAGTTGTTGTTGTATAAACGCAGTTATAATGTAAGCATACAATCATAGCCACCTTCAAACCTTCGAGAAGATAGACAGACCATCTTTTCCTTGATCCTCAACGGCGAAGAACAAGACAACAACAGCAACAATTTCGACAACAACAACAATTCAATCATATAAACAGCAAGTGACACATGCTCAGAAGATAGTCTTGCGTGTCCTATCTACATATTTGCTGTAAGTGCTTCATAAACACAGAGTGGCCAATTATGCCGGTCGAAAACGTCAATCTTACGACGGTTTGTAAAAATAGAGCAATTCTCGCCGCCACGTTTCTGACATACGGTAGACAATTGCACGCAATATGAGAGACGACAACACCACCCTGGCCTGTCTACTTTCGTCATAAAATGGCGGCTTTTCATGCAGACGTCACCTTCCTTCCTTTCTCAAGCTGAGTTAGAGTGTCCCCGGTTTTACGTGGATGGGAAATATGAACAGGAGATAATGGCCTGCAAATCAAAGACCGAAATTTGATGGACGGTTTTGAAAGAAAGAAGATTTGAAGTAAGGAAGGAAGAAAGAAAAGGGAGGAAGGAAGACATATTGATTTCATCTTT
Source organism: Thysanoteuthis rhombus (assembly GCA_963457665.1). Classification (NCBI taxonomy): domain Eukaryota; kingdom Metazoa; phylum Mollusca; class Cephalopoda; order Oegopsida; family Thysanoteuthidae; genus Thysanoteuthis; species Thysanoteuthis major. The sequence continues at coordinate 41,593,459 of OY735237.1, read as the reverse complement.
TACAATCCCATTAGAAAAATTGAACTTGAAGTATTTGTCGACTGAATCTCATTTTCTGGATTCATCATTCTGCTTTATGCGTCCATGGCGATGATTCTATTTCTGATAATATCTTTTGTTTTAGAATATTTTTTTTCTTTTTACTTTGTTCAGCTTTAAATTCTTTCTTTCCTTTTTGGTTGTATTTTCTACTTTCCCGTCTTTTTATTCCTTCCTCTTCAAAATTTCTATTTTCATCTTCGTATTTATTTTGCATTCAACGATTATTGAACGGATGAGCAACTCATCAAATCATTCACAACTTGGATGAACTGTCTAAGCATGTTACAGTTTCAATTTAGTATCTGCTTCAATGTACATACCTACCTACCTACCTACCTACCTCTCTTTCTTTATATATAGTATAGAAAGCCTTACAGCTTCACACACACACACGCACATGCACACACACACACACACATATATATATATATATGTCTCAGTCACTTTATAAATGTCAATCAATCTCACTGTTCCTCTCCATTTATCTACCTACCAACCTTTAGATGTATTTTTCAGTACTCATCTCTTTCAGAAGAGTTTCAGTATATTTAGCAGTTACTAAAATAGTTTTAAGGCATCTGAAGCAAAAAGAACTTATAAACTTCATATTGTTGCAAGAGACAAAATCGCTGAAAGTTTGAGAAAAAATACAGTTATGTTCCCTTGGCCTCACTGACACCATCAATGTTTTTTTTATGATAGCAGAGTTCCAAGTAAAGACGTGCAACCTTTTAGAAAGATTTTTTTTCTGTTCCTGGGTAATGATTGTTATTCTATGATTGATTATTTCTAAAAAGTATAGAAAATAGTAATTATTCCCTTCAATTTCTGCTTTCGTAACACGGACAGTGATAACTTATAATCTACCCATTTTCAATTGGACAACAGGCAAATTTGCAAACTTTGAATCTCATAAGATGAGAGAAACAATTACGTATGAATCTCACTGTTCTGGTAATAAAAGTGAAGTTTGAAGAGAATCATTGATATCTTGTTTACTTTTCACACATTTACGCAATTAGAAATAGAACTCACTACTCAGGAACAAAAATCGCTAAACACGGTGTAATTATCATGAGTGAATAAAAGAAATATCAGAGTAAGTATAAATAATCAACTGTGATTGATAAAAATCATACGGTGATGTAAACAAGAAACATCAGTTTGACTAGAAAGTGAAGTAAAAGTGGATAAACGTATTGTTTATCATTGGATCAGAATGAAACTTTTCATCACAGTCAATAATTGTACAACTGTTGCGTTAGAATTTGCAGTCATGTAAAAAAAATCGAACAATAAATATGGTCAGAAAAAATACTATTTATGGCAAAACCGGCGATTTCCACTTGAAAAAGTCTAAAATAAAGTCTCCAGAATAAAGTTGTTATTAATAAAAAAAAAACGTCAAAAAAAGACCACTGAAATGTTAAAAAAAGAACTTGTTTTCCAAAAAACAAAAAACGAAAAACAACAAACCACCTCAGAATAAAATATTTTTAGAATAGGTCAAGTGGAGAACTGATGCCAACTTCCAAGTATGTAGACAAAACGGTTTGGCCAGGACCACTGGTATACACAATCTCACAAACATGCACATATGAAGAAATGATAGAATCTTTTGCTACTTATGGAGGCTACGGCTTCTCAATAATTGATTAGCAATATATAAGTTCATAACTAGCACTACAAAAACCAGTGGTGCCTCCAACATATCTCTCATATTGCATGGTTTTCTGATGAAAGCGTCATTAACACTAACCTGGTTAGGCATTCAAAAGAAACTGTCACACGACCAACACCTTTTGACTGTGTTGAGCATGGTCAATTTGAACATTGGAAATGGGTGATCAATAAATAAGTTACTTATCCTTTTGTTGATCTGTGATCACTAAAAAAAGGATGGATTTTTCAAAGAAAGACTATCGTGAATTCTGATGGAGGGATCAATTTGGTACATACTTTGCATAGCAAATAAAACCTTCAGCAGAAAGGCTATTTATGGGGTTTAAAGGAACGCTAAAACCCCGATTTTTCTAGACCTAGAGCAAATCTTCAAATGTTCAACTCCATTTGTGCTGCCTGTACCTATGATACATATATGGCTAGGCATAGACAGACTGACAGACCAATTTGAAAACTGACGAAACCTCTGTTGACATTTTTGGTTGACGCTTCTTGGCAACGATAGAAAAAGGCAAGAAGAGTAAAAAAAATTGCTGGAGAAAATGAATGTCATTTTCTTTTTAAGAAACTAGGAAATGTGCCTCGCATGACAGTTCTTGAAAAATAAGTATAAGATTGAGAAACTTGTAATGGTTCATTTGGGATGAAAATATATGCACTAAGTTTTTTTCCTGTCGTTGATGCACGAAACAATATATGAAAAGGAATGAGTTTAAATGGAATGGTGAGATCAAGTGGAAAATGCATTCAAGATGGCTGCCCAGAAAAATTGGTTGGCAGCAGACGAGGATAAATAATGATAGAATGTATATTTTCGTTTGTAATTTTGCAAAACGCAAAAACCCATTGAGTGCCGAGTTTTTGATTTGAGGAAAAAAAAAAAAGAATCATAAAAATACTGTTGTCTTGAAGTGTAGCATCAGATTGTGGAGAAAACAACTGTACAAAAGAAAGAGAAACAAAAAGAAGCAGAAAGCACTCAGAGAGTGCATTTCTGTACCAACCCAGTTATGGAACCTATCAAAACTATCACAAAAACTGCTTACGCAGGAGAAGAAAACCTAGTTCCTTAATGGGTCTGGTGGGCTTGCTGACTGGTTGACTAGATGGTTATGTATGTATTGCGAGTAAAGGCCAGATCAACTGATCTAGAGGGCTGAAAATCAAACTTTTTCAAAAGAAAAATCCCCCTATAAATAGTTTTTTGAGGGGTCAATTTGCAATATAAGTTTATGCTAACCTTAGTTTGTATCTGGTATCATTCTGACTCGTTTTTTCGAAAATTCATATTTTTTAGCGAACACTACCCAATAAGAGTAATTTATACATAGACTACCTATTCTTCCCAATTTTTTAAATTGATTACCCCGAATGCAGTATGCTGCCAAAAAGACGTTACGTGATGGTTTCTATTGAGTGACCAACCAGACAGGTTATTCATTTATCGGTTGTTTTCTTTTTATCACTAATGCCAATGCTTCTGAAAACTGAATGGAAACCAGTTCAAGTAAATGAACCGAATTTCGATAAAGAGGAAATAACTATATTTCAATTTTCCATATTGACTATTCTAAATATACTTAACATGTATTCCAATCGAAAACATTCCTGGGTCCACCACAAAATGTAACCCCTTCCTCCTTGACCAATGGCCTACCCTTCCACAAAATATCATCGTAACTAAGTGAGCACTTTTGGAGATATTGCGTGAACAAACATAGAAAATGAAAGATATGTCTCAATCGAAATATTTCTGGATCTGCCCCCAAATTCAACCACTTCTTTACACCCTAGCTTTCTCTTGGAGAACGTTTAATTGAAATTCATTCAGAATTTTTGAAAATATTGAGTGGGCCAAAATACAGATGGACATGATTGAATACTACACTTCTTCTGATAGGAGGTAAAGAAAGAATTTGTATTCGAAGAGTGAAGAGGAGGTAAAGGGGAAGAGAAGAAGTAAAAGAGAGGATAAAGAAAAAGAAACAATGAAGAAAAAAAAACAAGAAAATGAAGACAAGCCGTAAAGAGGAAAAAGCTTTTGTTGAAATATCAACGGAAAATATAAATATTCTTTTTGTTTAATGTAACAATTTGGTTCAGCCTTTTTAATCATTATTTTAACGAATTGACTGCCATATTGTTATCAAAATCATGGCTATATTTTCGATTTGTTTATAAAAATAATTAAATGTTCTTATGAAAACTGTTTTTTTCAAAATCAATTCTGAATTATTACAAACTAATTAAGCTAATTCATGAAGTGAATGTTAACATTGATGATTTTATAATCAATGGCTTGTAAGAAAGCTTTTTGAAATAGTTTTTGAACAATCTGATTTGTCCATAATGAGTTCGAAACAAAAGTCAATTCACTCATGATGATGATGATCATCATCATCAGCAGCAGCAGCATCAGCTTTTTAGCATCCGTCGTTAGACATAGACCTTTGCTAAGATTCGCAAGACCTCTCTATCATGGGTGTAACGCCCATGATAGGACTGTTACTTTCTTTTTATTTTGTGCAGGCTTCTCAGGTATTCATCCGTGAAACTGGTTCCACATATGATTTCCTTGGGGTCCACCTTGTGAGTCGTGATATCCATTGACTGCCTGACATTCATTGCAACATGGCCAGCCCATTGCCATTTGAATTTTCTAATAGATTCTATGGAATCTCTCACACACCAAACTATCAACATAGGTTCCTTCAGTTATTCTTGTTGGCTCTGTATCATGCACACACGTTGTACCATGTTGGTAGAGGGCTGAAATTTCAAGATCTCCTTATTATCATATTTAGAAAAAGAACACTTTTTTTTGTTTTCGGAAAATTCCATCGTAAATAGCTTTTTAGTGAGAATTCAATTTACGATGTGAGGATTTATAAAACGTGATTGGTCTGTTGGTTTGCATCCTACAGAATCCAGGCTTGTTTTTTGAAAATTCGGAATTTGAGAGAAATTACTCGTTCATTGATCACCCCTTTTTTCCATTTTCAATTTCATTAGGAATCAAGTGAGAGAAAGTCAACTCAATACGACAGTAAATTTGAGTAATGATATCGTCTAAATGGTTCCAAACCTCTCTCCGAATTATAATCCTCCTAAACTGTTTGCAAAACTCTTTTGACCTTTCTTTTTCTAAACGTCCCAATAATGATTGGCACGGCTGATACCTTCATGCTCAACAATTGGTTCAGTTCTCCAGCAAGGTCTTGATATTTACCCGGCTTTTCGCTTTTTTCAGTTTTTGCCCTGGAATCATCAGTACTCTCCTTGTCCTTTTCTAAAAATGATGTTTTTGATCTTTGGAAAAAAAGAAGCTTGTTAGCCTTATTCCGACGGGATTCTTTAGAAAGATTTTTTTTCCTCTATTTCAGATGTTTACCCGTGGAAAACGCCACTGATTTCGTAAATAGAATTTATTCTGACCATATTCATTCTTCAACGGATTTTTTTTTGTGACTTTAAATTTTGACGCTATGGTTATTGTCAATATTGTTATTGGTCTGGTCATCATTGTCATTATTATCATCATTATCGTCATTATTATTATTATTATTATTATTATTATTATTATTAATATTACTACTACTACTACTTGTTGCAACATTAAAACAATGGCCCTTCTGAGAGAGTCGGGTGTCAAATGAAAAGAATGAACAAAAAAGTCATGAAAATTATTTCTTTGAGATTGCTAAGCTGCTCAAGAGACAAGAGAACAAACAGATTTTCACAACCGGAAAATGATGGCATTAAATCCTCTTTCAGTTTATACGACCCCCCCCCCCCATGGAACCTACAACTGCACGACCCTAATCAAGAGACTGATCTAGAAATTTCGTCGGTATAGTTCATCAAAATCTACAGGTGCTTACAGAAGGAATGCATATTCCGATTTCTTCAAACGAGTTCCGAACTCCCGAAATCAGGAACCCGTATTCATTTATTCACAGTTATATTGTAGTGTGAGGAATATCGCAATATACTTTGTTTGTAAAATAGCACGTGGGTGTTTTTTTTGATTGATTAATTTGATTTTTACATTGTTAAGAGATTCACTCCGACAATAGCTTAAAAAAAAGAATAACGCAATGTTCTTTTTATCGTCACACTCGGTCATCGAAGAAAGTTCCGTAAATCTGCGCCCATTCAGCATAATAAAATTTGACCGAAAATCGAACCCATCCGCCCTCAAAAATATTGGGGGGCTTTGGTTGGAAAATAATTTGCTGGAAACATTCCCGATTGGTCTAGTGAGTATGCATGTCAAATTTGGTTGGTCTGCATCCATGCTTAGGGGTTTCATAGCGTGACAGACAAACACCATGACACCTCTCACATATATCATGTAAACGATACTTGGGTGCAAAATCGGAAAAAAAGAGTTCAAGGTGCAAAAAGTATCATGACGATGAAGATCTGTTGAACCAAACTTCCTTATTGTGGACATTGAGCTCAATGAATTAGGATGCCTTTCTCTGAATGAAGAATATAGTGAGAGAACTGTTTGGGCACTCAATAAAAACTGTCACATGACCAACATCTTTTGGTAACATGCTATGTTGGGGGTGATCATTTAAGAGTAGGAATCGGGAATAAGTTACTTCTATTGCTACCGAACACAAATTAAGGAACCAATTCAGCATAATCTTACACAGTAAATTGGCTCCATTGAAAAAACTTCTGAGGGGAACATTGAAAAAATTCCAAAACGTTATTTTTGAATAAATCAATGAGTAAATATCTAAATTTTCAGCCCTCCTGCTCCATTAATGTGGCCTGTACGTGTGACACATACATTGTAAGCAAGAGGGTGAGCCAGTCAGACACACTTAAAACGGAACCCAGGTATCACATTTATGGCTACTTATTAGAGCAGAGGTGTCCATATATATTGCTACGTGAACAAAATGATTGTGAATGTATATGTGTTGATTTCCATACAAATGGCCTATTAATCAAAATGAACAGTATACAGTTATTTCGGAAATGTCCATGATACGGTCTTTTATCATTCATTATTTTGGAAATTTGACATAACTAAATTTATTACTAAAAAATGAAAGAGAGTGCAGTAATGGATAAATGGGTTATTACTATACATCTGAAAAATGATGACCAGATCAAAACACTGAGCTAAAAGCCAATTCATTTCCGGTGGTAATTTTTGCCCAAAGGAAAACACAAGTGGTAGAACGGTAATGAAACAGAGAAGGCTCTTAATTGGCCAG